>JAARMF010000666.1:26832-72350 GCA_022844705.1 Toxascaris leonina | reverse complement strand
GCTGCATGGGATTTTGTTCGTGATGGTAAAGGTAAGGGAATTCTGTTGAATCAGTTGCTAAATAGTACTCATCGTTCATTTCGCTCTGTAAGAAATACCTTAACATCAAATGATGTTTCAAAACGTATGTGTTCGCCATGAATTCATACAAGTGCATAGTTCATTTTGGCTCATTTGCTACATCTTTTTTGCATTCCCTTTATTATTAGTTGACTACTTTCCCCTCTATGGGCCGCTTAAATGACGTTCAGAGATATATGTTCGTTCATTGATATGGTAGTGCACACTGATGAGAAAAATTCTGTGCAGGAGGGAGAAAATTCACTCGACTAGAGAATACTGATTTTCACGAGCATATCTGTAGAAATGTCATGCTCCATGGATGGATGATGCTATTTTCTATACTCGGCATAGGTACGATGTTTGTATTTACTTATTGGTTTTTCAAGTTCTACGCCCACATATTTCGGAGCTTGGTTTAAAACTATGCACTCGTTATGTAGAGCAGTGAAAGTTTCCATACCTATCGAAAGTTTGGACACGTTTTTACCTGGGCGAAGCGTAGAAACTTATCATACTTGTTGAAGGGTCTGAGCTCATGTTGGAAGGAATATGGCAAGATTCGATTAATTCCCAGTGCGTTTTATTCCTCCCAGCTTATTTGATCGCAAGAGATTAATTTTCTTTGAATCACTTGGAATTGTTTTAGCGATGCGCTGTTTGGACTGCACTTCTGCCATTTCAGTGCTTTGCACCTTTTCAGATCTTGTGCTGTTCGAATAGAAGGTCAATCAGAACCAACTTCTATACATCTAACAGTTGAAAGTTAGCTGTTGTTTTAGGTGTGAAATTCGCAATGACAGCCGTCAACCCGGGGTTTGTCGTAGGACCTATAATTCACAACGTTCAATGCGTAAGCATTAAGGTAAGGTTTATGGTTACTCTTATTCGTGATACCATAAGCTTATATAAGCTTATGTAAGCGTGATTATATAAATATAAGCTATCATGTCAGATAAAATGACAGAATTGAAGCGTGTGGCAGTAATGCGATCAGGTAGAACCAATGCTGTTGGCGGATTATCTGTATTCGGAGTTCGGTTCTCCATTCCGATTTCCAATCTTATTATTTTTATACTCGAGTGGCGATGAACTGAGTAGATCAATACGAAGCTAACGAAGATTTCCATGGTTGGATCAATACCTTGAGTGGTTATGGTAGCTCGTCAGTTCCCAGAGGGAATACGGCAATAGAGAAATTCGTCTCTGCTGCATAGAATTGAATGTCATAAAACAGTATAAAACAGTCCATAACTACAGTGAATTATGCTGGTGGGAAATCTTTAACCGGCAGGCAATTTTGTAGACACCGGACCAGGGGGGAGAACTGAACGTGGTCAACTGAATACGCCTAATCGCTTCACTAGACGCATTCCTTATCTTCACGTTGAAATCCGTCCACAAATAAGTGATTTGTTTGAGTTGATTCGACGATTCTTAAACAACCAAATGCCAGCTGTGCCCTTAGTATATATTTCCTTGGTGGACATACGTGACGTTGTGACTGCACACATAAAAGCGATGAGAGACCGACGAACTGATGGTGAGAGGATTATCGTTTGTCCACAGGAGACCTTTTCTCTACTCGAAATCGGCAATGTTCTACGGAAAGAATTTAGTTCGCAAGGTAGGTTGATTTCATATTTGCTATCAAATGCTTGGCAAATTTTCTTCAAATGTTCTGGACCAGACGAGCAGGTGGATTGACTTCTATACGGGGAAAAGAAAAGATCAAGGAAAAAAAAACTTTTTCAAGCCTTTGCGCTTTGTATAACCGAATATGTATGATCGTTCCAACAATCATTTTCCACGTATAATTGCGTTCAGTCAGAACGGAGGATCACTTCTTTATACGTGGAATATATGTCCGCAAAGGCTGTGCGACTAATTTCCTTTTTATATATAACATGTAATAAATTTGTATCCAACGATCAAAATTTTCATGCATGACCGTTCACAGATGTAGGTCTTTCCACAGTCAAGCAAAGATTGAGGAATATCTTGACAGTTCGTATTAACGACTGCGTAGCTTGTGAACTTTCTGTTCACAATATTCTCTGTAGTCTATTGCAAAAAAGTGAATACGGAGGTTGAAATGCCATTTCATTCATTGGTGGGATTATGGCGCTAAATTAAGGCTACTGTCTGCCACGGTTCGAAATTCCCTATGCAATACTATGGTTGTATTCGTTCTTCGATAGTGATGCATGTGAAGCACTTGTGAGAGTGGGAATGAATATAAACTACGACAACTCAAAGGTTATTCCGTTTCTTTGTTTTCGAATACTCGATTTGCTGTATTCATCCTAAAATTGGTGCTCAGGTTTGAACTGATCCCAGCTGTTGATACTCTCTCCGATATTGAGCTCAGATTAACGATATGGGAAGAGACAATCGAAACTATAGCATGTTTACATCAATCGACTGAATTATCTGTTCAGTCTTGCGTACTTATTCTTGCAATAATTTCGTTTCTAAATTGCTTCGTTGAAGGCTAAAAAACTGCTTGGAATGGATTTCATTGATCCAAGGCGGTCACTGGTCGAAATGGCCTATGACATGATCGAGCGCGGAATGGCACCTAAGCGTCGTGGTTATCGAGGAACACCACCAAAGAGTGAAAATACCTGAATGCGCCGTCATTTCTATTTCAATGAAGCATTCATACAATCTGCTGTTATTGACATAGAAATGATGCAATATCGGAACATTGCACGTCTTTTCAAAAAGAATCCACTAAGCTACTTTCTCAAGAGGGAAACTGAGAATTGTTTTTAATGAACTCGTCACTTTCTATTCTGGAGCTTAAATAAACGAATTATTTCATACATTTGAAAGTTCGTTTATTGTTAAAGCTTTGGAAATAGCATTTTGGCAACAAAACCGTGGAGGAGACCGGCGGTTCTCTTGGAGCAGGATTTCTCGGTTTTCTGAGAGGACGCATAAGATCACTGAGATGTTTTCTCCTGAGTTTCACTCACATAGTTGCAGGAATAAGACCAGCCAATGCCTCGTTCCTCCACTTTATGCGTTCACCATATATTCGCTTTTTTGGGCCCATACCCCTTTTTCAGGTTAGTGTATTTAGCGAGCAAGGCCTGCCACATGACAAATTTCACTAGCGTTAACGCATGATTCTCATGCAAGTTATCATCTTTGAGAAAATGAGTTTTTCTTTCTGAACGCATAGCTGACATTGAAGTTGTTGCGGGAGCGATAACGCAGCGACTTCCGGTTTGCATCGAGCTCAGTGATACAAGTTTTCTCCTGCCCTATTAGTTTGCACACAGTTTCTCAGTTTCTCACGACTCTGCATCGTAGAACCTAAGCAATACGTGTACACTGTGGAGAGTTCTCACGACTCCGCTGAATTTTCGCGCTTGTCAACTCAGTTTATTTTTCGAATTCCACCTGTGTTGTTAAATGGATTTAATTCTATCATAAACAAGGCGAAAAGCAGTTTCATTGCCGCGTACGGACCAGTGACGAGACAAGCAGCAGATCGAAGCAGTGGGAATGAGCATGAGGTTTTGCATACAAGATCGAGTGTGCTGAATTTGATTCCTGCAGAAACAAAATCTATGGAGCAGCCAGAGAGGAAGAGCACATTCCCGAATTTGGAATGAAATAACAGGAGTACTTTTTCGTCCACATGATGCCCCTTCGCCGCAAATATGCGGTGGTAGTTTGGTTGCCGTTGGATGAGTCGCCAATTGAGAAGTGAAGTGCGTTTTAGAGCCTCATGTCGAAGCACATTTGCGAATGCATCGAAGAGCTGATACGCAGGCTTCCCGTGCATCCGTTAGCGCCCACTTCTGCCAAGCGAATTCCCTCTGTATCCTGCTGGAAGCTGTTGACATATCTCAAGTCGCGGCTTAATACGGCATAAGAACTGGTTCTGTTCGAAATTGGCAGAAAAATGGTCTACAGTGATAAGCAAGTTTGCAACCGTGAAAATGCGCACCGAAGTTTATGGCAACAATCATAACGGAACCAACATAATGATTCAAGTATAAGCATGAGTCGTTCATGTAAAAGGGTCTGTCTCACCTCCACAACCAGGTTAAATAGGTTCCCCTCATCCTCCAACTGCGTAGCCCGCTTCGAAGCTCGAGCAGCACTCAAAACAGCCGTTTCAGTTAGTAGCTTCATTGCCGCAAGCCTTTCGATGCACCTCCGTGGGAGATTTCGGTAGTTTAATGGAAGGTTTGGCGTTCACTACTTGCTGCGTTTTCGGATCACAGCATGGCACGAGTACTGCATTATGGAATAGTGTGGAGAATATATTCCGGTATGCATTGGTCGATCGCGATGGTGACTCTGTCAGTCGCTGGAGAGCGTCCGTGCCAATCGGATAACCTGTTGGATACGGATTTCCGCTTCATAAGTTCCTTTCGATATCCTGCAAAACTCCTCCATCAGCACGGGATTTGGCTGAGAATAAGTTAGGTAGTGCTAGATCATCTAGGCTGAAATTGCGCCAATTTGTATCAGATGCAAGATCCGAAAGAGAAATTTTGCCAAAAGTGTATTGTGATATGACCTTGAGCACCACACCCAGCTTTCTGGATTTTCCATTTCGTTGATTACTCAAATTCACTCGAGGAGCTGCATGTAAGCGGGCGATAACATCACTGCTGTGCTAACGTAACACGCAACATTTTCTAGGCAGTCTTCATTATCCCTCGTCGCGAAACATATGCCAGCCGCTTGCGATCAGCTTGTAATATCCTTCTCTTTGGACGGAAAGAATCATGTTGGGATAATTTTCGTGTATTGTTCTCATTCGAAGCGCCCGGATCGACTTTGCAGCTGGCGGTGGGCAAACGTGATGAATATTTCGGAAACACGCCGAGGAAGCTTTATTGGACGATCCCCCAATGTTTTTCGCCAGCTACCACCTAATCGTTAAGTGTTTGGTGAAGTGGGCCGTAGTTAAAGCGAGTGCTGCTCTTTACGGCAGACTTAATGAGGAACCGAACACACGAGGAGGGGCGAATAGTGCCTTTCGCCATGCGAACAGGCTACACCAAGTCAAACACATAAGGAATGTAAATCATAATCTTCTGCACGATTCTAGGGACATCACTTAGTTCGCAGGGAATACAAACGAAGATTTTCCGCATCCGCATATTGAGCATGATGGTTGAGCTTCTGGCCCCATATCACGAGTTTCACAGCTCGAATAAACAGACAAGATGAAGGGGAGAAAATCAGCCGGAGCAGATGATCGACCAGTGGAAGTATGGATGTTGTTCGGTGGGAAATGGCTATGCCATTCTCCGAGGCCTGTTCAGAAATGTCGTCGTCGCAGAAACTGTTCTCGAAGTCTGGTCGAGCAGAGCAGCGTGACAATCTTCACCCGAAAAGGGGAATGGGAAATCGTTGAATGTGTCAACGATCGCTCGATTTGCTTGCTGTGCCACGCCATGAAAATCTTTGGAAGGCTGCGTTGCTTTGTCAGCCTCATACGCAATCAAAGGAGGTTTTTTCAGCGGCTGTGAGGCTACTGATGCGATCCACGCCGAGCGACAACTTCTAAAACGCCATCGGGAGAACAACACTGAAATGCACATGGCACTCCTCAATCTTGAAAAGCCTTCGACCGAGGACATGACCTCATTTGTTGCGTCCTCAGAAAACACAGTATCTCGGTGGCATATAATAGAATAATCAAGCAGGTCATGTGAAGAGCCACGAGTTCTGATGTAACCCTGAAAGAGCGCCTAGCTGACAATGGCGTGTGACTTCACTTCATAAAAACGGAATATATCGAGAGTGGTCGTCAGATGGATGACACTTTTGCCATCAACGAATTTTGCCTCGGGAAAGTCGCAAAGTCCGAATGTCCGGATACCGTCATCTGCAATGACGAAGGCCTCGCTGAGGAGATCCACATGCGGAGCAACGCCGCATGGGCGAAGTGGAATCAGTCTCCTATGTCTCCTGTGACTCATTTGACCGACGAGAGCGTAGGCGCCTCAATGTGGAAATTTCTCCATTAATGCTATATGGATCGGGATGCTTGGTTGCTATTGCGCAGCACGTGCAAGTTCTTTTTGCCACTGAAATGAGAATGCTAGCATCCTGTATGCGAGTAACAATACACGCCACATTACGCATGGCGACATCCGGAACACTGGCTCGGTATCGCGTCAACAAATGGGAAAATGCGACAGGCAAGGCTTAGATTTTTTTTTTTTGGACATGTGAGCTGCAGCGACTCCATATCAGTAGAGCTCACAGCCCTGAAGCTCAGAACGACATCGCGGGCGACACGCAAGGCAATATATGAACACTACGAGGCAGGACATGGTAAAGATTGGCGCAACGGCGGAAGATGCCCTCCATCGACCAAGATGGAGGAGACACTGCACAAACGCTGACTCGAGAAAACCTGGGAATGGGCGAGGATTGAGTGAGTAAGTGAATGGACAGCCTTACGCTGGTAGCAATATTTACAAATGCGAGGCTAATAAAGCTGAAAGTTGACATATTTATTGCTTTATTTGAGGATACAACGATCACACTGAAACCACTCGAAGACCACACTGAAACCACCTAGGTGATGATAAACATTGCAGGATTTGCATGATTTTCGAGACTTACTTATGCACACGACTTAAACGCCTATTTTGCAGGTCGAATTACTTTCCCTTCCGAATCAGGCTGAATGCAAGTGAAAGCTAGAATCATGAGAGCAATCAGTCCAAGACTAATACGGGAGTTCATAAAACTAAACTCGTCGAATAGATTTAGCTGGTCCAGTACCAGTCCACTGTTGAAAAATTTTCTGGTAGATAGCTGTAATACCGAGGAATCGACAATGGGTCAGCCGCACTTTGCACATTGTTTCACCGATATGCAATAAGCAGGTTACGATGCAAACACTGAAGCACTAAAGCCGAGTGATGTTCTCTGGGATTCCGGAATATGAACCTGTTAAGAAAAAGAGCGAAAAAAACTGAAAGGCACTAGTCACACCAATACTATATTGACAGAACGCATATTAAGGAAACAGCCATGACGAACGCCAACATGAATTGAGGTATTGCAAAATATTGAGAGCTGGGAAGATAGAAGAAATGAAAATATCGCCGAGAATTCGCCTTCACTTTTGCACCATGCCTCACCGCCCAGTGCAGCCAAAAGTGCTGAGAATGAGCGGTCAGTTTTCTCTGGTCTTCCAACATCCGTGAAATTGCAGCCGCCCTTCGCGAGAACCTTCAAGAGTTTGTCCATCGAGCGTCTATCAAGATAACATCCTGGTTCATTTTAATCTGATGCACATTGAGCTCTCCACAGCATCTTTAGAACTGGCAATGGATTGGTCTATGAATCGTTTCCATCAACTTCGGTCGTAAATTCGGTTTCTTCGTTTTATGAGCCGAACCTATTGCAAAGCAGGTTCATAGTAGGCACTGCACATTCATAAGAACTGGTGAGACCTCACAAATCTTCTGATGGCAGAATGGTAATTTGCAAACCTTGCGGAAACAATAGTGGTCTGCAAAAGAAAAACGTTTACAACACCTGTCGACGTTCTTCTCCATATAAGCAATTGACGACTTGAGGCCATCTTCCCAAAGCTTCCGCAAACTCGTAATATCTCCTATACCTAAATCTGCCATTCGTCGTAGATTTGATGTTTGGTCACCCTACAAAAATATCCTGTTACAGAAAAAGAAAATGCTTCTCAATATTACAGGAACTAATCTCAAGCTCAGATGAGCTTTTAGGGATGATTTCCATTGAAAGTAACCGGCGTGAAGAGGAACGGTCGTTTCATTTTGGTGGTATCCTTCAGAATTTGAAAGACATTGTTTATCGTTTCGACAGATGATAGCTTAATGATGGTAAATCCTGCTCAGTGCTCTTTGAATTGAAGTGAGAACCTAAGGTTAAAATCCGTCGGCAAAGATATCGTCACGAGAGGTTTGTGATATGCAAATAACCTTGCAAAATTATGAGCAAAAAGGAGTTGACAATGATCTTCGCGAATTCATTCAATTTAAGCAACGAAAGCAAAGAACAACAAGCAAACAAAAATGATTTCGGAGATGTTTCAAAGTGAGATAATCGGCCGGGTGCATTGGTAAACGTTTGTTGACTCACTTGGAGAGGAAGGCCGAGGATTGGCACTCCAAATAATAGCACTTCGTTCAAAGTGTTGATACCGCCATGGGAAATGAAATAAAGTAGATTCCGATGCGCTGAAATGTTAATGCTGAACTGGCCTTAAGAACTCAATATATTTTCAAAGAAGGGCTTGAACAGAAGAAACTGGGACTAGACCAGAATTGAGTGAGAAGCTCAGGGTTTGACTGAGGTTTTCATAACCTGCACCAATCGATACCTGCAGCAATCGATAAAAACTGCGCCCTATTTCACAAGTGAGCGGTATTGTGACATGGATAGTATAACTGGCCTCAAGCGTATTCACGAGTGTGCAGTGTATGGTGAGCGGCTAATGATAAAAATGGTCCTTATGGTCCCTGCCTCACGTTTGGAAGCATTCATTCGCGAGGCCATCAAATGCAGCTTAGGAAAGGTTGCTCATACCGAGAAGAATCTTGAGCGGAGCCCATCGCACAATAAAGACGTTAGAGGGCATTTTCATTCCATTTGGTAGAGTTGCTGGGAAGGTGTTAGTCTGCCAGATGACCGTATAGTTGAGACTGCCCAACGTTTGTAGGAATGTTTCTAAGAGAGTTGGTGGCATAAACCCGACCTGAAAGAATTCTCTAGCAAATGATGAAGGACGGTCATTGCAACCACGGAACAGAGTCGTGAATACTATTTTCTCTTGACGGGAAGAAATGACGGCGATTGGTGTTTTTGAGTTCAAGTGATGTTGACACTTTGAAAGATCGCTTCAATTCAAGCCTGCGACGATTCAACTTGTTCTTACGAATTCTGTCGCTTCTAACTCGTGTTCCTCTCTTTCTCGCTTCCTGCGCAAGAATTTGTGTGCACTACCATACCATGTTCTTCTCATAGCTGCCAATTGCGCTCATATGCATTCCTGGAGTTAGTGTTTAATGTCCCATTCATCCATGTGTATCAACGACTCCCTAGGCATGCAATTTGTAATTATGGAAAACTGAAAGTGAGGTTGGCAGTACAGCTTCAGTTGCTGAATCATTTAAATGAGTGGCTAAATGAGCTTGAATGAAATGAATCTTCAGCTCATACGCTCACATAAGCAAAAATATTACTGATTGATTGCTTTTTTACTTCTGAAGCAAGCAGAGGGTCGCTGAGAAGGTCAGTCCACAAAAAGCACTTCCCCTGACTAATTCAGGCTGAATTTCGCTGCTTCATTACTTCCTAGGTCGACCGGAAGGTCAGTCTACAGGAAGCATTTGCCCCAGCTAACTCAGACTGAAGCCTGACCGATTGCAAAATGAAGTACCACATTCCGATTTAGCTGGTACATTACTCATGCTTTCATATGCTACACTATCTTGGACGATTGTCAAACGGAGAAGCCAACCTGAACAAGGCTCCCAAAACTGATCACTATGAACTTGTTTTCTTCCAGCCAATCGAAGTTTATGTCCGGGAATTCTCTCTGGACCTTTTGGAATCGCCGCATTGCATTCATGTCAGCACTGGAGATCCGCATAATAGTGTCGCTCCTTCCGATCTCGTTCAAGAAGTTGTTATGCTTTTTTGACCTCACTGAAGATAAACTTGATGAAACAATCGTCGGGAATTCATCTGCACTGTAAACTCAGAATTAACGAAAAAACTTTTCCCTATTATTATCGTTTGCTTGATTATTAAATCATTGACAATTGCTTTCACAATATATGATTAACATTTGCGAATTGCAACTTCTTCAACTACATCACTTTCATGCATCACTGTCTTAGCTGCATCAAATTTGGCTGTAACGCAACCATCTGAAGGGTAGATGTAATGCTCGACAACGCACGTCGTTCTCAATGGAGCGCGCTGCGAGCGCTAGGCGAAACAATCCTAGAACTTTGCGCCTTTGACACATCAGAATAGCAGCAGTTTGAGAGCCATCGAGGTGATTTCAACTACATGAAATTGTAACTCCAATTCTTTCAACGTCCCGATCATATAGTTCTAATAACTAACCATCCTCATAGATGTTCTCTGAACACTGGGATGTTCTATGCAGATTCGTTTTTGCATTGGGATGTTCTATGCAGATTCGTGCACTCATAAAGAGGATCCCTGACAAGCGTTTCAAACGTACGACGATGAACGAGATCAGCACTCGACTGTTACAATTCCATGGCCCTAAGCGGCAGGTTCGCTGGAAACTAGAGGGGTATCCACCCATTAAGCTATTTCAAATTTGTCAAGGTGCACCGAGTGCCCAGGATCTCCGTGCGTGACTACCTTTATGAAAGTTCACGCAAAAGTTCGAGCTGCAAACTTATGATTGTCAAAGGAAGGAACAACTGGAGTCCTGGAGAATGCCAACTACCCTGTTTCGCGCATCAGTTCTCTTCCTCTCGGCCCCTCGCCTCCTGTTCTCTTTTTTATACAGACTTATATAATCGGGAAAGATGCTACACTTTGCCATCTTGTGAGTTTTACTTCCACAGCTTTGAAATATGTGGCTTCCTTCGTATACACCACTTCAATTAACATCGCAACCGATGGAATGACTGAAGCGATGAATACCTTTAGGAAGGTCCGAAAAAATTGGGTCTCAAAGGTAGATTCACACCCTTGACTCAGAGCAAATGCTCCGAAATTCAGTCGGTTCGATTATTTAAGAAAGAAAAGGTTTCGCTCGATACCGAAACGCGTCCGAGGTTCACTAAAAGGGGTCGTAGTCTTCAGGTCAATGACACGGAAAAATAAAGTCGGATCAGCACAGGGTTCTGAAAATCAAGCTGTCGCAATAGCATAAATATGACATAGAATTTTGGCAATCGATCGAGAAGCAATCAACGTGCTCTGAAATGTGCTAATTCGTGTATGACTCAAAGGCAGTCTCGCCAAAAATCCGAAGTGCCTCAACCCTTAGAAGAACATTTCAGTGCGAGTTTGAGGTATAATGATGAAAACTGAAAGCGAATCATAAATCATACTTGCCTTCTAGAGAATAGTGACTGAGAAGAGAACTGTTCCACTGAGCATCGTAACTATTATCATTGGTGTTATGCTGGTGCTGTAACAATGCCGATTCCGGAAACCTCGCAATACGATATTCGTTCTTCGGACTAGAAAAACGCCTATAGTTAGCACTGTATCATGACAACTCGATGTCTGTGGAAAATCAGCAATTGATAGCATACTGTATTACATTTCTCCAAGTACAAATTAATCTCTGTAATCATGAGGAAATGCGATGAGAGGTGTCATGTGCTGCCAAGTAATCATGGGTCATGGTTCGTATTGATGGTCTCTGAGAGCTGTGTCAAGAGATGAACACCAGCCAATGACTATCTCATCACCAGCTGAGTGCTTGTAACCGGCAAGAATATCGGCTAACCAATTTTTTTTACAAAATTGAACGATTTGGAACGTTGTGATGAAGTTGAAGGAAAAAACAGACTGACTTCGAACGGAATTGATTTCGATGCTGAACTTTTTCAATTCAGCTCCCGGCGGCTGAGAGCTCTAGAAACGTGGTTTCCGATAAAACGCATATTAGCAAATCACATGTTTAGACTAAAAGAACTCGTTAAAAGCACAGGGAGAAATCTCCCTATAGGTGCATCGAATGAGTGCGTTTATTGTGCCAACTGTATCATTTTGTTTATGCGAGCAATTCGAATGTCACAACGGTGCAGCGCGATCCACATAGAAGTGTACACTGGCACGGGAAAAATCTTTGAACAGATAATGATTTTCCTTGGCATATCTCCTATTCATCCATTTGCAGAGATGAATACGGACCGCAAAAACGTTGTGGCCACCACCTTATGCTCTGAACCGCACTAACTAATGTGCTTGGCGTCAGCTTTCTGGAACGTCAGTCGCAGCTATTGCAATAAGCGAATTACACTCAAACTCAATCACGCGCCAAAGCCGCAGATTTGCGGAAATTGCTAAAGTGCCGCCGTTCTATGCAAGGAGAATTCAGTACAACTGCGCAGGTGGTCTGCGAATGCAAGCAAGCGCTTGAGGGCTATCCATCCTACGTGTTGCATGGTGGACCTCCAGCGACACTCTCCTTCTCGAATATCTGCATCCTCACAGCAATCTCGTGGAGTTGGAATTTTCCCCCACACCCCGCCTCCATATGGGTGATACGGTTCATCTTATCGGATATCGAGAGAACCATCTCCCACAAAAGCCGTTCCCATTGCTGTCCTTCCCCTCACTAACGTCGATGGCGTGCTATTTCTTCATGCTCTGCCGCATTCATTTTTTCAACTCAGTAATGCAAAGAAGACTTGTGCTTTCTGCCCTTCCCTACGTTTCTGTCACATTTGCACACGCAAGAGCATTGTGCAATCATGAAAACTTTCCAAACGCTTCCCAAAAAATAGCACGATGTCGCTCGCAAATCAATCTCGTGAACGCAGGAAAAATCTTCTTCTGATGGCCACGAAGGGGTTCTAACATCGGGCCCACATTTCCTGGTCAGAAAACGAAATAAAACCCTCTGGTTATGCAGATTGGCGTCAGTCTGTTTCTTCTGACGTTCTGACTACTCGAACCTTTCAGGTACTTTAGAAATTCCGCTGAGAAATTGAACGAAATTAAATGAACGAAGGTCGTAACAGAACGACAGAAATGTGCAAAAAAAGGCTAAGTTGTTGTAGAAATGAACTGATGAGAAGAGCTGCATAAATGGGGTGGAATATGTGAAGAGCTTGATCAAGCCATGACGGCAAACACGCAATAAATTTCTCGATTCACAGGGATGGTATTTCTTATGTGGGTCACCTGTGCCCTCTCAGTTCCAAAAGCAGCTAACATTTGGATTTCATGAAAACGATGCACGACAGCTACATCTGAATATATAATCAAGGGGCTGAATATAACCAAAAAGTGTCGAAAGTATGCAAAAAAAGACCGCATTCAACAATTAAACGATGTGAAATTCTTCTTCTGTATTAGATCACGGAATCATTAGCTGGGGTCATCGCAATGCGAAAGAACGGCAACTTTGCAAGGCATTTAAATCAATATTAAGCCAAGGATGTCTTTTGTCAAATTGGTTACATCAGAGATTGCATAACTGAAGGGTCGGTTGGCAGGTGCACTCAGAACATGTCTCCAAGTAGTCATCGTGTGTCTCTACCAGTCTTAATTTCAACATCGTGAAGTGCACTGAAGAATGTGAACACGGAAGCAAAAATTACCGACAAGTAGAACAACCGAAGAACTTTATACGATTGTTTATTGGTCGAACACTATCGAAAAGCGGTTCAGAACGACCCGCATAAAACAGGTGCCCGGCTTCAATACGATTCATGTCGACCTGCAATTGTTGATGCGCTTCCATGAATACATCCCTTCATCGCAAATTAATCACAAGTGATCAAAGGTAATGACTACTAGTCTTTGTTGTTTCAGTTAATTCAATTTATAGACAACCTTACTCATCCAAAGCAATACAGATTTTTTTCCATCGTCAGAAAAGAAAAATCGGCAAAGAATATGTAAAGTCAATAGATGGATACAGATATATTTGAATGCCATAGGCTGGTATACATTGCACGATCATCAACATTTGCATAGCACTATGCTCCGACATCTATAACTCCAGAACGCTCGAGATTAGAAATATATTGCTTTGTTGCGAGCTCATATTTCTACCTGCACCCTAGGAGAGGGATTTGTACTCAATTTCGCTGGGAGCCTTCCCCTTGAGACCAACCCCTTCGGAGATAGTTAGCTGAATGATAAAGCCCGTCAAAAAGCAACTGTGACTCGTTCTCGATCAGAAACCTGTGCGCTCGAATAGAAAAATTTCCGAGCAATCGTCCACCGGAACAGAAATGACACGAAAAATGGGAAAAGATCAAAGAAGAAATCAACACACATCTGGGAATCCATGTTCCTCGTAAAAGCTTTTGATCGTCATCATGTGAACAATGCGAATGATAACGAGGAAGAGATGAAATATACAATTGAACACTCGTTCGAGGAAATTCATTCCGAGACCTGAACTTCTAATATCATACGAGAATCAGATTGTAGCTCTCATTGTTACAAATTTTTTATAGCGCCCTTTCTGATATAGCTACCTAGTCTAAATCATTCAAGGGGCGATTCATCTGCTCTCCGACCAGCTGACGCGATCGTTGGTATAATAAAATAGAAGTTCATCGATAGCACGCACATACTTCCTTGAATTAAAAAAAGCAATATTATGAACAACACTCTCTTTGTCATCGCCGTTTTCCCAAAGAAAACGAATGAAATGAACGAGAAAAAGCTGCACATGAGCCGGTTTCAATGACGTATATCGATCGCACTCGATGTTCGTTAGCAAGCAACGTTTTTGCCACATTCTCATTTTTGCGAAACAATACTGCAGCAATCGTGCGCTAGAACTTGTCATGGGAATAGAAAAGAAATGATAATGTTCTAAGTAAATACGTCAAATATGAGAAACTAGCATTGCAAAATTATGCTGTATCAACATAAATCATAATGCTGAAAACGCCCGCAAGCGTAATTGCCGCTAATAAACTTAGGTCTATTTTTCAATCAGCTCCATTTCATATGCGCACAAATGAACAAATCTGAGCTGCTCAGCTTTTGGCTAATGCTTCTTTGGCGTAATGTTCGACGTAACGAGTTCAGATACTATTGAAGAATATGCAATTCACTGAAGATATACTCTCACTTATCAGCTCACATTATGATGATACCTAAAGAATTTACGGATCAATCCAAATGCGTTCATGAGTTGGATTTACGCCTTGTTTATGCACTCATATGATGCGCGCACACTTCCAGGTGGTAGTTTCAATTGCGAAACTGCCGAGGCTGCAATTATAATTTGTTAGAGTGCTAGATTATAAGATTCAGGCAACCAAATGAGCTCGACAATGTCTGGCTGATTGTTTGCAATATACACGGAGAGATCTTTCTCCACAGTGAAGAAGGAGCGAGTCATGAGAGCATCTCATTCAAAATCGAAGACTTTCTCGTGCATCACTTTGCAGAATTGATTCATGCAAATAAATACAACATCAAGTTTACATTCATTTGACGAATGATTGATGGACAAAACATGGGAGCCTAAAAAATCAACAGTCAGCTGGACATTGACGAGTTCCTTACTCCACTTTTTTGAGTATTTTCGGGCAAGTTTAGGAGGTAATTGATTGAATGGAAATATTAGCAAAAGCACACTTCATAGCATTTCTTTCGGCATATTCCGAACCTACTTTCGACCTTCTTGCCAAAGCGAGAAATGATTTGTGTTCGATGCTCACTTTCTACTTTTCGTGGTTTTACTCCCCCCTCTCTGACTTCGCCCGTCCGCCTCATCAAACACATCAACACGTACATGAATAAGGGGAGCTGGTCTTTGCAATTGATGAGGGATTGGCTGGAACATTCAAACTTGTAATGTACGCATCCGCAATTGGCCAGTTGGAGAACTGAATAGTTGTGGTATTCAGCAGTGAAGCCATTGCCGTGAAGCATTCCTGTAAAGAAATTCACTGAACTGAGTGCGCTTGTTGAAAAAGAGTACTGAGTTCATGAGTAAGCGCTTCACTCCAAAAGTGTTGCTGGTTTTTGACTGGCATGGAAAGTCAAACGCGATTTGTTTTGTGCCGGCTTTAAGCCTGAGGCATTTCTGAGATTCTCGTTCTAGAATGAGGCTACTGTACTTGAAAGCTTTCTTGCTAGCAAGCATCGAATTCGGGTGATATTCAAAACCGACTTTTGAAAATAAAGCTTGATCTGGAATGCGAGCATTTTTGATGTTAGAGCTAGATCGTTTATTCGTGACACAAATTTCACGAAATGCTCTGCTCTGAATTAGGTGGTGAAATGACCGAATCTTTTCGCCAGCGAGGATGGTACGATATGTACGATTGTATACCGCAGCATCGGGTCTTGCTATTCAAGGAATGGGAAACAACAACAAAGAGCCTGAGAAGCCAAGAGACCGCAAAAGAGCCAGATTTGGCTTCGAAAATAATAAGCCGGATTTAGCTTCGAAACTCATTGCATCGTTGGACGTCAGTGAGCCCGAAAGAACATCATGAATCGCCGTAAGATTGCAGATAGACGCTCAACCTATTCACGCATAGCGACCTCCGAATTTTATCGCTCCATCTTTCTCAATTCAAAAGTGTGAATCATTCGCTGTGGCAGATAGCCGAAAGCGTTTCCTCATGGAACTTTGAAGTGTAAGCCGTCCATGATGCACAAACTGGCGCATCATACTTCAAAAAGAGTGGTGGAAAATTATTGCAGTTCAAAATATTTCAGTGAAGTAAAAAGTGGCCCAGCATGCGCTATGATTGGTCGGTACCGATAGCGTTTGCAGAAATTTTTCGGCAAATGTCATCATGATGCAGTATTCATCAAAAACACGCTGAAATAAGAACCTATAAAATGAACACTCGACAGGTTGTTCCAGTGACCGAAGAAACTCTCTTAACAGTCAATTTCGCTTTTCTTAGAAATCATTTTCATACAATTATGTCGCAAATATCAGCTAATCTTCTTTTCACTTAAGCTTAAAATTGGCTTTGTTTTGGGCAGATGTTTTAGTTTTTCTCCGTGTTCCATTCTGAATGTGTAATTTTGAAGATGCCTATGAATGCTATCACTTTTCACATTTTCGTAGCTATCATTTCAGGCTTTGAAGACCTTAGTCTTTCTCTGATACGTGGATGAGGGCCTACATGAAGGTGCCTTCTATAGGCGCTGTGCTGTTGAACCAGAAGAAAAAACTTGATGCTGAAATCTCTTAAATTTTAGCCGAGCTCTAGCAATTAGTGTTCTAGAGGCAGCAGTCTTGTACTGAATAAAACAAATTTACTTCCTGGCATCAGTCACTGATGACAGAAAACTTCGAGCAGATAGTGTGTCGTTTGCCTGGTGGGAATCTATGCGCAAGTTAGTCAACATGAGACACACTCCCCTACTGGCCGTTGTATTATGGACCTGTCAAGGGCAAGAGGCTGCCAAATTTCGTGTTCATTACTAATAATCTAGCTGTTTCTACGGACTACGCCGACATGCAGGACGTACCTGAACGAAAGGTGATGGCTTATATAACCGGGAAATTTGGGCCCTTAATGCTCGATAGGTTCTTTCCAGGATTGTAACGGCTATGGCTTAGACCGAGTGACAGATAAGTGACGGATAAGATAAGTGATGTTGGGAAGAGTGTTATATTTGTTCTTATGCCCGTCTGTTGTTGTTCCCTTGCACAGCAAAGAAGCCCCTTCGTGGTGTGTTGAATGCTATCCATTGAAAGCAAAGCTTACTTGAAGCATGTGGTCGACGATAACGACGTCAAAATTCTGCCTTCTCATAGCGGCAAATTGTTCAGAATGAAGTAGTTCTGCGCAAAACGGATGCGTTCTTCGGAGAACACGTAAAAAGAATAAGAGTCCACGAATATCCCATGGGCGTTCCCAATTCACTGGCATACATGTCTCCCATATCAGTGAGTGACCATAACGCATCAGTTGACGACCTTCAAATAGTACTGCAAGCTGATAGCAACTCTTAAGCATCCCTTCAATTCCCATGTTTCCCGAGTTTCATTTTTCTTGAGCTTTCCTCAGTACTTAACTGTCGCGATTACCCGCGAATTTAAGACGTTCTAGAATTGGGAAGTTCTGTAACAAATATTCGAGCAATGTTAAGTGCAAAAAACTTTAAATTTGCATTTGAAGAGTGCTGAAAGCTAAAAGCAAAAAGAAATTCCAAAACATGATGAGCAACGGACCTTTCACAAAGAAAAACGCCAGAAATACGGCGTCATGAGTGCAAAAAGACGATAGAAGCGGCCATTACACAAAGAGAAATGTCGAAGATACGGCACCACGTGTTGATGAGGCACACTATGTTTGCATGAATACGAAAGAGCGTCGTTAGGGAAGGGGTGAATATATAGCTCGGTTCTAGAGAGAAGCCACAGATAACTCAGCGCGCCGTCGAAGGAACTTGAAGAAATTCTATTTTTTTAGTGCTTTACGTTACCCAATTACTAGCTTATAGATGTGTTGTGTCTTTATTGGTTGAGTTGCGGCGATTGTTAGGCTCCGTGTGGGAAATCCTATGTGTGCAGTTGCGCTACTCAATCGTGGGCTGTTGTTTTGCGTTTGGGGGCACAGGGCTTTGATACTTAGGCAAGTAATTGCAGAATTTTGAGCTTTTACCATCGCTGAGGTACTTTGGGCAGAACAAACAGTTGAATTCGTGAATTTGCGCAATATTATTAGTGTGTGTTGCGTATCTCGTCCACCTTTATGGTCGTCGCTGCGCCCCTTTATCCTTTTCCATGTCATTAATCTTGTGTTGCGTATCCCGTCGAACCTTATGATCGTCGCTGTGCCTTTTTGCCCTTCCCCATATCACTCATCTTCTGGTCGCATATATGTTGCGTATCCCGTCGAACCTTATGATCGTCGCTGTGCCTTTTTACCCTTCCCCATATCACTCATCTTGTGTTCGCATATATCACTAATGTTGTTTTGCATATTCCGTCATGTGTGTCTCACGGTATACGCGCCGCGCTACTAATGTTGTGTTTGCGTAAACCGTTATGCGTGTGTCGCGGTATATGTGCCGCTGATAAAATGCAAGAGGTTCAATTACCTAAGTTTGAGGTTTGGACGGACGAACGGTGTTGAGAAGCGAACGGAAGCAGATATTCGAGTGGCAAGAAGTGGCGAAAAGTTGAAAGCTAAAGCGGAGCAACACCCTTCAAGGACGTATCAAGCGCAAGGGTCATAACGTCAGGCCAGTTGAGCTTAGACCTTCATATTATATTGATCACTGGGAGAGAAAATTACCGGCGGTCAATACATTAACCGTGAAAACTGCAGTCTCTTTAAGTTGCAGTTCTGATCTAGCGACGACTATGTAATAAATGCAGCATTGCCTTCTCGTCGCAAACGCTTTCTTATACCAGCCTGGCAAAATAGAAATCTTGCAAACTCGTTCTCAATGACAACCGTCGTTTTCATATTGGGCTGGTCCAGACTAGCCGGCGCCCTCGGGAAGATGTACAGTTATTTGCAAAGTTGAAATATATGGCCTCTGCAGTGAGCGTCCCCCAAATTACGTTGAGCTCGGAACTGTTTGTTGAAATGATGGCCAAGTGGGCGCATAACGAGATCTAAAGTGGTCACTACTTTTATGCAATTGCACGTACTCACATAAATCAGCCGAACGGAAAAACGCACATATGCGCTTGCACACATATAAGGAAGGAGAGCAAACTGCAGATCGACTGCTTTCATTTATAGGAGGAAATTTATGATCATTTAGCAGAGAAATTTGTTTGGGAGTACTTTTCACGAAAGTGGGCACGTTAATAACCGAGGAATAGCTGATCATACGGTTGGACGATCAAGCATAATCTTGTTCGTCGAGGATAGTGGTTCCTGTTGAGGTACTGAGGGATGTACATCGAGGTTTATTGTTGTGAAGTGATAGACTGTATGAAGCGTGCAGACCGAATCATTGAGTAGCCCTGTTTGATGCCTAGACTTTTTCAGAGCAAGATTTCTAGTTTTTCCTTCCTCACACTCTTTTGGCGTAGCGTTAAATAACCTTGGTCGTCTTATCCGTATGGAAGTACGTACTACCTGGCCGGGTCTTTGACGGAGGCAGTTCCGGGGTCTTGAAGAACCCGATAAACGAAAGCTAAAAAGTTCCCTCAACCCTTACTTGCACACGTGCATACGCATGTAGACAGGCATGCTCGCATCACCCACACACAGGCGCAAATGTGCGCGTATAAAGAAATGCACACGCATATCGACAAAGGAACATCCTCGGTAACAGTGATTGACTGCAAGCACATACTATCTTGAAATCTGTTTTTCCAATGGACAAATGCCGCCGTTCTGGAACAACTTTTGTTCATCAGTGGCATGGTCACTGGGGACTTTTCAGCATATTACGTCAATGCACTTAGCCACTTCTCCGGGGATGGACGTACACCGCGTACAGAACCCTCTGAGACATGAACTTGCACTAGCAATTCTATGAAAACATGAGCTTGCCTTCTTCGTCGAGACGATAGAGCCACAATGGTGTCCAAGTGCTTGGCAATTTTGCAGGCCCGTGACCAAATTCATACATATATACTTGAATCCATGAAACATTTGCACCTTAACGATCATATCATTAGGTTTAGAGCTGTGATTGATAGATATACCTCTGAAAATATTGTGGGCCGTCATTGATATTGCTTCGTGGGTCTCTGAACATCTTTTCTTGGTCAGCAACCAGCAGTGAGGCGCTGAGAGGTTCAGGAATGATATGAGGTAGAAGATAGAAGATGATGCAAGCTCTTTCTTCATTCTCGGTCGCAACTTACGAGCTAGTCACTTACACTTATTTATTTATGACCTTATTTCCAAAAGCACGTCTTTTATAAACATATTTTTCTTACCGTTATAACAATATCCATGCTCTGTCGAACATTGTTGGACAAGATATATATAAGTATAGCAAGTATACTGCGTGCCAAAGTATGACAGCGCCTGTAGCTCAGCTGCACATTTCACGGAACTTTATGACCGATGCTGATGCGAATAAAATCCTTCTTCGCGCAGAGGAAAGCAATGATCGCCAATTCAAAGTGCTTTTGCAGTTTTCCAAACGTCCGTTGGTAGTGTTCATTTACTAATGGCACAGATATGCAGATCTGCTCGAGTTCTCTAACTTGAGTACTCCCGTCTGTGAACAAAAAAATAGTTTAGCTGTCTGGCGTATCTCCCACTATTCTTCAGCAGTTTCGAAGGAAGATTGCGAACTTTGCACGTTTTCATGAGGTAGTGCAGAAAATGGAATAAAAAGTGCATTCAATTTCAATGGTGCGGTCCCAGACTGATGTCAATGTTGCACAGGCTGTGTCCTTTAAAACATTTTGGTATCACCAACTACATCGTTGCAAACATGCCATATGAGCTTATCAAATACAACACTAAGGAATCTGAGTTCTGATATTGGAATAGGAATGAACGATGCTATGTGCTTAAGGCTAATTCATATAGAAATTGATGTCGAAAAATGCTTGATTCTTTAAATTACTTTTCATTTGTCTTGCGTTATTTGAATACTCGCTGTTTGTTGCTGTGAGCATTGGTTTCCTGCACGTACAGTATCGTTCATGGCGGTCATAAAGAGTGGCGTTCGATCGAAGCAACTAACCAGGGAATTCATCGCCAACCTCGCGCATCATCACATCATGACCATAGCATCCACTTGATGGAAATAGTGCAACTCGTTGTGCAACGACGATTGCAGTATTCATGCTTATTATCATCATTAGAATGCTATGAGCGCATAGCCATGGAAAATTGTGCGCAGAAAGTTTAATCGACATAAGGTGGTGTACCGAATATTTTCCAAAAAAAAAAACCACAGATCGTTGCCGTTATTTGCGGGAATGTTTGCGTGGAAATACTACGAAAATACAGCCAAGACGCACTACCGGAAGGATGTATAGTTATCTTAGAATAAAAACATTACAAGCATTGAAAGTTAAAGATAACGAAGACACGACGGCACCTCGCTTGTGTTTTTCTAACATCCCCAATTCACATCCGACACATCTAACTCCCCACATCCAACCCGTTCTAACCTCCTAAGTTCTCATCGGGTTCAACGATTTGTTGACAATCGTCTCTTATGTTACTGCAACCAATGATTGCAATTTTTATTTGGAAGTAACATCACACAGCTAGAGATTCAAAACAAAAGGAAAAAAAATACACGAAAGGGTGCCTTCGAAAGCGTTTTTTCTCAACGTGATCACGCGAGGGCTTGATCGCTCCTCAGTTTTACTTCTGTTGTGGACAGCTATCATCTTATGAACGCCTGGGTCCGTCATGGTCAGCTTGAAGCGATTCAGGATTCCAAAAACGACATCGGGTCTTTGAAAAGATTTTGAATAAAAATCGCTGAGCATTCTGCGGGGATGGAAATCACTTTTCGGAACATCAGCTGAACGGTGAGAGAATCATTTTTTATTTGTTATCATCCATCCATCATCGAAAAAGACGAAAAGAAGCGCCTGAAATGCAAGAAAATTGCACTTTCCTAGAACAGATGGAAAGAAGCCGCACTTTCAAAACGAGATATCATTGTAACCCTGCCAACGATATGTATAAGTGGTCTAGCCACTTCTCCAAATAGTCGGTTTTCTTCTCATATGAGCTAAAAATGTGGACAAAGATTTTCGCGCTTTTTTGCTCAAAAACCTGGCAATAAGCGCATAGATTGAGCCTTCAAAATGTTGGTATTAAGGTAGTTAATGGGATGTGCAGATTTCAAAGCAATACGAGTTAGCACATCTTCTGTTTTGCTTACACATTGATTGCTGAAAAAAATTTGTTGTTTGATTAACGAATCTCCTTCTTTCAATAATATGCGGGAAGTTGCTCTGAGGTGCAAATATTTTAACGATTATTGAGTTATTTTCAGCGCTAAATTAGCTCATTGTGTGGAAATATCGGCCACGATCATGAAAGCTATACGCAGTTTCCCATATTATTATGAGATCGATGTTTATGCGGCAAAACATTTTCACAGTTTTTCCTAATCGCCAAATATAAGACAAACAGATTACTGTTTGATATGATACTGTGAGCTTTTAACACCGCCTATCATACTCCTTTATGCGAATGTTGTTGTCAAGAAGAAAGAATTGGTTTCTGACTATACTTGGCACACCAATTACAAAAAGTGCTTCCAAAACATTCAGTTGTTTTGTTTCCTAGTGCTTTTTCGAAGAAATTTGCAGCGATCCATTGAAACGCATAGTTTTCAATGCTATATTCTAAACCTTCGTGGAAGCAACACTGCAAATGTCCTTCCATAGTTAAGTAAATTCATCAAAATTGTGCTAAAATTATTCCGTATCGAGGAAGATTGTATGCATGACCAGATTGAATTACTGCCGAGATATAATGGGCGAATTCATCTCCGTCGAGAACCCACCTCCATCTTTGAGACAGTGAAAGCGACCATTCTAACAATCAGATGCTCAGTTACTGAAAAAATATTTCCGCTGGGATTGGGATGAGATTCGCGCGTCTTAGCACGTCCCTCATAATTGCAGTTCAAAGGTGACAGTTCTGTGATTGATAAGGAGATGATTTTTGTTCTACCGGAGGAAAGAGTTGCTTTACTTCTCGGAATGAACGGAACCGATGCTAAAATCTTTTATGTATAACAACTTCTGAATAACCGAAAAGAAAAAAATATTTGCTTACAAATTGCGATTCGGAATTGCCCTGATAATGTTTTGTCACTACTGCACTATGCACTTGAAAGTCTGAATGACTTCTTTCCACTATTAGACACTCTTCAAATTAGAATCAACGAACCAACCGTCGCTTATATATCGATAAGTTCTCGTTCAGAATCATATGCTGATCAGATACTTCTAGGAGAGTACAGAGCAACATCAGACGTCAAAGGTAAGAGGCCAATTTTCGGCTACGTTTGCCGAAGAATAACGGCGATATGATCGGCACAAAATTAAATATGATTCAGTATTTACTTCAGACCCTGTTTCAAATGTGGTTCCATGGATTTCATTCAGAAGGAACCTCCAGCAAATTCAAAATGCAGCAATAGTTTAATCCTAAACGAATCAATTATAAGTGTTAGTTGTTAGAAAAAAAAGTTACGTGAAGATATTCGTATAGTGAGGCATGCCAGAAGAGTTCATTTGCGGCAAGTGATGCACGAATTGCTTCAAAGAACTGTACACTTTCAAATATATTGAAACGGCAATACGCTGAAGTCGTACATATTGTTCTCTTTATACTGTAGCTCTGCGAATCAAAATTGCGCTGAAAAAAAAAAGGAAAATGACAGCGTTTTTGATATTTGTTGTAAATCTTAGCGAGCTGGTTCGTAGTTGGGTATTTTTTTTCATCAGGGTTTCATTGCCTGTCTCATTTGACGCCTCTAAAACGTTGACAGCTATCGCAAAGATGATGGGCGATAAGTCGAATGACGAGTTTCTCTGCAAATACCTACTGTGTTGCCACGGGTTCATTTACACGCAAACCGCTTGAAAGCAACCTCGTGCTTTTCTCCGCCTTGGAATGGAAAAAATTCTCTTGAGAGAAGTTAGGTGCACTGTTTTCACTCGAAAACAGATGAAATTAGCAGCCAGCGGGGGCTAATATAATCATTATTTAGAAAACACATCAGGGAAGGTTTAGTAGATAATTCTGTCATAATTTGTTCAGCTGCCAAATAGCGCAAATTATTGTGCTAAGGGAGCAGTAGGCAAGACGAACGCTGCTCACTACGACCGACTTTATGAGGAACCGGACATTACATCAAAGACGACAGGGCATAGGTCAAGTCAAGTTTATAAGTGATGTAAATCACAGTATTTTGTACAATCCTAGGGTCATACTAGGCCATTGTAACTTCCACTTCGCGGCGATTACAAACGAATATTTTCCGAATTCACTTTTGATAGCCTCGTTGCGAATAACGAATGGGCATGCTGACTCAATCTTTGGCCTCATATCTCGAGTTTCAGAATTCTAGTTAACAGACGCAGTCATTAAGAGGAATTGGGGGAAATCGTCTGTACTGGATGATGTTTGGATGAGCTGAAGCATGGAAACTGTTCGGTGGAAAGGGGCTGAGCAATTCTCGTTTGCTTATTCAGCAAGATCATCGACTCAGGAACTATTTCCGAAGGCTTATCGAGCAGCGTAACAATCTGGATCTGCGAAGGCAAAGAGGAAATCGCTGAATGTGAGAGCTATCACTCGATCCGCTTAAGGATACGCGGCATGCCACAGGCATATGTTGGCTTGTTCAACCAAGGTGGAAGCAGTGTTGTCCGCCGCCAGCTGGACAGCGCTCACCTTTTAGAATACTTTTTATTTATTTATTTATTCATTTCTTCATCACGGGACAATGGGCAATTGTTTGCCTTTATGTCGTAAGCGGTGGCGTCCATCAAGGAGCCGCCTCGTCAACACTGCTTCTCGTTCTTCGCATGATTGTCGTCATTGATGATCTCCAGCCGCCTCATCTGTGATCGCCACGTTAAATGTTTTTCTCACAAGCTTGTCCGGTGAAGAACTTCAGTCCTTTGCACAGCACTAGAAAGGCCGCCAAGTCGATAACGGACTGCGGCTCAACATCAAGAAAATGGTAAAATGAGAGCGAAGGTAATATCGTCGAAATTTCACCTTCACATTCCAGTATATCTCGCCGCCCAATGAGGCCAGAAGTATTGGGAATGAGCGATCAACTTTCTCTGGACGTCCAGCTTTCTTGAAATTGCAGCCGCCCTTCGCAAGAACCTTCAAAAGGTTTATTGATCAAGCAACTAGTATAGATTATGTTAAATGAATGGCTCAAGAAAGGCACTTGACGGAAGATGTAACACACCCGAACAATAGCTATGGCGGATGATAATGCTACGTTCAAGATAATATTTTTTTGATGGAGTGCAGACGCAGTAGAATTCTCGTGCGAAATTTCGATGTCGCATTGCGATTATGCACCTAGAAGCTCTCAAGGTATGAATACTTTGATGATGCAACAGATCGAATTTGCCGAGGGTGTTTTTAATTCTTCGAAGATGTTATTGCAGTTGGTGGAGATAAAGAAAATGTGTGATTTCCTGACATTTTTTCGTTCTCTTTCACTTCGCAGGAACAACAATACAAAGATATATTTATAGTGCTCGTTTCAGTGAGCGTCCAATTCGAAGGGGTAACTGGTTGGCATCTAAAATGCTCTTTTCGATCGTTTTCGACTGTGATATCCGATCGCAACTAGATACATCGCAGTTAACTCAACTCACAGTGTCAAACGATATTGCGCAAAAAGTTTCCAGGAATAAAAAGGAAAATAAGAAACAAAAAAAATCATACGCATTCGGTGTATCACGTCACTTGTGCCCTACGTCACTTGTGCTCTACGCCTACGACAGTTTTTTCCGCACCTGTTGAATAACAGGGTGATTCCCTGGTTCATTTTGTTATGTAGCACATTAAACAATTCAAATGCGGTTCGAATTTGACAGTATCACATAAAGTGGCTTCTTTCCGTCAGGCGTTGCAGCATCAATTTCTTCGCTTCATAAGGTGAAGTTGTTGAACATTAGGTATACACAGCGCATTCATGAGAACACAGCTGAGACCTTAGGGACTTTTTGTAGCGGAGTGCAAACTTGTAAAGCATGTGAAGAGGATATCGATTTGCACAGGCAAAAAAAGTTTAAAGCACCTGTCGACATCTTTCTCCACATAACAATCGATGACTCAGAAGCGTTTTCCCAAAGATAAGCTACAGATAGATCCGATAACTGATTGTCCCATTCATCGTAGATTTGATGTTTGCTCATTCTGCAAAAATAGCGTGTTGCAGAAAGCAGCATACAGTACACATAGCAACTAATCGCTAGCTCAAGTGAATTTTCAACAGTGATTTCCGTTGGATGCAGTTCGCATGGGAACGAAGCGGTCTTTTCATCTTGGCCCTTTAGAAGTAAAAAGGATTTCTCAATTTCTTGAACTGATGATGGTTTCATGATGACAAATCCTGCTCTATATTCTTTCAATTGAGATGAAAACTTACGGTTAAAACGAGTGGGCGAACGAACCGTCATAAGAAGTTCGTGATGTGCAAATGACCTTGAAAAGTTTTGAGCAAAGAGGAATTTGAGAATGATCCTGACAAATTCATCGAATTTGAGGAAGAGAGGGAAAAAAGAACAAGCGAAGAAATGTGATTTCGGAAATGTTTCAAAGTGGGATAATCAGATAGGTGCATGGGCAAACGTTTATTGACTCACTTGGAGAGGAAGGCCGAGGATTGGCACTCCAAATAATAGCACTTCGTTCAAAGTGTTGATACCGCCGTGGGAGATGAAATAAAGTAGATTTCGATGCGCTGAAATGGCAACTGTTGCTGAACTTCCTTAAGGACTCAATATATATTCAAAGAAGGGACTGAACAGATGAAACTCGGTCTCGAACAGAATGGAGCGAATCACTGACGGTTTGGCTGAAGTTGTCATAACCTGCACCAGTCGATGAAAACTGCGCCCTATTTCACAAATGAGTGGTATCGTAGCATGGATATTATAACGGACCTCAAGCATTCTCGCGAATGTGCGCCTCTTTGTTTTCTTTCTTACATCTCTTCAGCGATGCCATTCACGCCCGATCTAGAACTCAATCTTCGTTTGCGATGTGTTCCAGTCTACCGATGCCCCTCGTCCTCCTCCCCGCCGCTTTACGTGTTGGCGTGATGTGCACGGTAGTACAGGAAGAGCGGTGGAATTGAAAAGTTCTGCTTTCAGGAACGGTGTTGACGTCACATCTCAGAAGATATCCTTGGGTTTGGTGAAGCTTGTCCATTCCTCTGCTGTTCTCCTGCCTAGCTTTCGGCCCAGATCGTTGCTCATTCGCACAATTTGCGCCACATATAAATACTTTTCAACGAGCTCGACGTTCGCACCATAGAGTTCCGACATTAGTGGATGATTCCGATGCAGGTTGCTTCGAATTTAGATCATCGAGTTTCATGGTAAAGGTGCGCGTGGCGTGCTGCTTTTTGATCTTGCGTCCGGCTCATTTTGTCACACCAGTGATGCAAATGAAGATATGTGCTTCACGCTCTTCTCTTCGTTGCTATCTCATCTGCACATGCATAAGTAAAAAAACTTTCAAAACGCTTCCTGAAAGACTTCAACATGTCACTGCTAAATAAGTCTCAGGAGCGCAATAAAAAAAACCTCTGTTATTTGCCTCACTTTCATATGGAATGGACCTGAATTTCATATACATGATCAGGAAAGGAAATTCAGCACACTACTGGCGCAGGTCGACATCAATCCCCTTCCTCTAACTTCCTTGTTAGTCAAGCATTTCAGAGACTTTGTAGATTGCGCTGAGAAAGTGGGCGGAACTAAATGAACGAAGGTCGTAGCAGAACGACAAAAATGTGCGAAAAGAAAAACGACTATGTGGCCGTAGAAATGAACTGACTGGAAATGCTGCGAAAATAGGCAAAATGTATGAGGAGCTCTGCCAAGCCATAATGGCAAATGCGGAGTAAATTTCTCCATTCTTAGGGATGAAGTTTCTTCTGTAGGTCAGCTGTGCCCTCGAACTGCGTAAAGGAGGTAACATTTGTATTTCATGAAAACGATGTATGACAGCCACATTTGAATATACAATCAAGTGAGGCTGAATATAGTCAAACGGTGTCAAAAATGTGTGCAAAAAAAGATCTCATGAAACAGCGAATGGTACATCCAATCTTCTATTCACCGTTTGGAGTGTGAAAATAATGAACTCACCATTGAATCTGGTTGACCACTCACTCCTCCTCATTATATCAAGAATGATTAGCTTCGATTATTCAAGGGTCAAACGAGAAGAACTTTGCAATGCATTGAAAAAAATGCTATCCTAAGGATGCTCTATGGCAAATTCCCAGCGTCAATGATTGGATAGGCCTTGGATGAGGTGCATCTTTTGAGCCGTAGAGTTCCGTTCTGAATAGATATATCAAACAACGTTGCACATTTCCTAACAAGACGACCGACCTTCCAAAATTTGGTGAAGGTAAACAAACGCCGGTCATTATTTCAAACGTGCATTCGAATGCATTTAGCGCATTCACGGAATAAACGATGGAGTGAAACAAGTCTTTAATACTTGTGAAGAGTGATACAATTTGCAAATCATTGAAGGTTTTCAATAAAAGTGCCACACAAGTTTACAAAGCACCGTCAAGCCTATATGTCATTAGCAGCTATTGTATACCTGTTTGCACTAATGTTAATTTCAACATCGTGGAGTGCTGCACTAAAAGGCGTGAACACGGAAGCAAAACGTACCACCAAATAAAACAGCCGAAAATCATTATACACTTGTTTATTGATCGAACGCTATCGAAAAGCAGCTGAGACCATTCGAAACCATTCATGTCGTCCTGCAGTTGTTGATGCCTTTCCATGAAATCATCGCTTCATTGAGACTTAATCAGAAGTGAGCAAAGGTTCCGACGAGTAGTTTTCTTTGTTTCAGTTACTTCAACTCATAGACAACTTTACCTCTGCCAGTGCACTACAAGTTGTTTTTCTGGAGTCAGAAAAGGAAAGTCGGCAAAGAATATATAAAGTTAATAAATGGATACACATACG
The DNA here is from genome assembly GCA_022844705.1 of Toxascaris leonina. NCBI lineage: Eukaryota > Metazoa > Nematoda > Chromadorea > Rhabditida > Ascarididae > Toxascaris > Toxascaris leonina. The sequence goes on along the minus strand of JAARMF010000666.1, from coordinate 42,979 downwards.
TATAAAAACCATGAAATGGGACACTTTGAACGACCAATAGTATTTGCATAGGAGTATGCTCCGACATCTATAACTGCAGGACACTCCAGATTAGGAACATGCTGCAATGCTGCGAGCTCAGAGTTTGAGGCACATATTGGAAAAAAGATTTCCATGTGATGCAATATACATTAAAAAACACCCTGAAATAAGAACCTATGAAATCAACAGTTGAAAGACATTTTTATGGGCGAAGAAACTACGTCAACAGTTGGTTTCACTCTTTAGAAGTCACACACGTACAACTACGTCTCAATACCTAGCCTCGTCTCAATACCTCTCGTACCTTGAACAGCTGTGATTTTGCCGATTCCATCGGTCTCTCCAACGATGAAACCTAGGTACTCCTCAATCTTTCGCTACCTTAGGTTAGTCGCATCCAAGCAACGGCATGCAGACGTCGCAACGGATCTTACTTCCCATATCGCTGTGGTCGATAGCACATTGTATGGTCGCCAGCTGCTGCCAGTGTGGGTTTCCGTTATTCGGAATTTCCTTCTCCTAGCCTTCCTTCTCCGGTCAAGTGCCTAAAGGCAGTTGCGGCTACGATCTTTTTCGGCGGACCGTACTCGTCGTAGCGCGAAACCGTCGCTGGGTATTGCGACCATTTTTTTAAGTGATGGCGTGCCACCGCCGACAGCAACCGTACCCTGATGAATTTCACCGCTGGTTTGCTCGCGTCTGCGTATTCAATATATTCGCAAGTCACAGTCGTATCTGACTGCCGTTCGACAATCCATCACCGCATCCATGCGAGCCGAAGTGGACGGGACCCCTCAGCAACCGTTCAACAACCCGAATCCTTTGTCTTATATAGTGTACACCTGGCTTTGTTTCGGACTAATTTTTCCACACATTCCATTTTGAATGTGTGATTATGGACATGCTTATGAATGATTTCACCTTCTATCCTCTCACTTTTGATGATTGCATCAGCGTCCGTATTTATGCCTTTGAGGACATTAGTCTTTCTCAATCAATTGTCCGAATGTTCCATGAAGGCACGTTCTATAGATGCTCTGTGAACCAACCAGAAGGGACTAATAGTGGAATGTTTAGAACTGTGGCCGAACTCCAGGAATGAGCATTCCATGGGCGTGAACTTTGTACAAACCGTGACCGAATGCCATGACGCTGCATTATACATCAAAAACAATCAACCGCAGTTCCACGTCATGAAAGAGGTGCAAAGCGAAGACGTTCAATGACGTCGTTCCCGGCAGCGCGGATTGAGCGTTATTGAAGGATCAGCCACTTAGGGTGGAACTGCCTAGGGCGCATACGATTCTGTGAAACTGTCCACAAAAGAAATAGATTTCGCTGTTCACCTATTTGTCCACCCAGCTGTTCACCTTGAATCAGGTTAACGCCGAAGCCAGCCTCAATATCTTCTGACTCCTCGCTCGACGAGACCAAAAGGTAGTTGACCTTGCCGAAGAGGCTTTGGGAACAAGAACGACAAAATGGAGATTCATCCCCAACACGCGCCTTGTGATGGTGGCACCTATAAACGAGCGGTGGGAATTTCATGGAGTCGTTGAGCAGAGCAAAGCGAAAAAGTCTGCGGCGACGATAATCCACATCGGGCAGAAGTTATGCAACAAACACTGCTACTTCCATCCATCAGCAAATAGAGTTTAGAGGTAATGGGCAGAAAATAATTAAGTAACGTGAAAATCTCGCGAAGTGAGGTATGCAGTGAAAACTTGCTTGAGAAATAAAAAGTGTGCATTCGTTCAAGAGTATCCCCAGTTCAAAACCCATGTAAGTAGTATGCCAGAACCGCGTACATTACCGTCCTCATTGTTCTGCCCATGATAGCAAGTTTTTCGTTCCAGATCGCCGAACTCATGAATGGAATTCGATTTCGCTATTGCGACAAAGATCGCATGTAGCTCGCTCCCACTTGTGTTTTTCGTCCCATTCCCTTCGCCAAACCCTGTATGCAGTTGGAAAAGGTTTAGACAAATTGTGCACGTGATAGATGTTTGTGTTTACAGCAGGTTCTTTCGCCTTCGCACATGATTCTCACCACTCGCGAATCGCTCATCGAAAGGTTGCCGGTGAATTCGATTTCCAAAGTGAGAGGCACGACTCGATTGAAGGCGTCGTCTTTTACAAAGCTTCTGCATTCACACCTATGCTATTTATATCACGGGGCAAAATTTTGTCACTGTGGTAGGAAATTTCTGGAAAGAAACAGTGTAAAAGCACATGGATCGGAAATGCCTGAAAGCAAAGGAACTCGATGGGGCCTCATTCGTTCTCAAATTTAATCATTGGCGAGAGTGTGTCATGATTCCATTTTAACCCATGAGTCGTTTGTGTCCGCCTTTTTTGCTTCAATTGAGGGCATGCTAAACGTCGGGTGTCGAAATTTGGCGACCGTGTGGCTGACGTCGCGTTCAATATTTCATTCCTATCTACGTTTCGTGGCTTCTCGCGAGTTCATTGAGCTTCCAAAAGGGCCAAGTGGCAAAAAATAACAACCTATAGTTGAGGGAAATATTAAAGGTGCAAAAAGATTGTGTGAATGCACGTGGCGTTTCTGTGTTCAGGAACGGTTGTTTTCTCTCCTAAAGGGATTTGTTATGAGATGGTGATGCGAACGAAACTGCAAGCCCACGAAGCCTGTAAATGAGGGTAGTAAAGAGTGATCTTTCGATAGTTGAGCGGCTGACAGTGGGCCAGTGGACGGGAGTTCGGTTGATATACGTTTCCTGACCGGATAGTGCTGTTTTCTTCTGATAGCTTGTGACGCTGTTGTGTTGCATCAAGTTTGCGCATCAGGGGGATATTTTCCCACCCTTGCTCGGTCGCCATATATTTGCGCGTTGACCGTCCATGAAATATTTCGGTCCAAATTTTATCGTTCGTGATACTGTGGGTATTGGACGAAAAATTTGCTGCGAGGTAATTGTCCCAGAAGAAAATAATCGAAGAGCGCTATGGTCTCTTATGGTCTGGTTGTTTCTGAGAATCCATAACCACAAAGTTTGAGGAAATTGTGCTTAGATTGCGCTTAGATTCACCCGGAAGTACGCGTCACACGCCTCATAACTGCCCTTGTCCTTGTTGTGGTTATTCAGAACTACTGACATTATGTTTTTTAATCGTATTTTATGCATGCGTTTCGGTGTACATGTGCCGCTAATAAACTGCAAGAGGTTTAATTGCTTAGCTTTGAGGTTTTGACGGGCGAATGTTTGGAAGAAGCGAAACGGTGAGCAGTTGGTAGAGTGAGGAGAAACAGTACAAGGAATCGTCGTGAGAAGAAGCAAAGAGGAGAAAGGATGCAAGATATCGTCGAGTGAAGCGGGGGGACGAGGTTAGACAACGGAATCAGACCAGTTGAACATTACACCTTGAGATTGTATTGGCTACCGGGAAGAGCAAGGCTAGGCGGTTGATATAATATCAGCTTCAAAAAGAGTTTTCGATTACGCGCTGGGAGGTTTGTTCGTTTTGGAGCAATAAGGTTGCAGCCACAAAAACTCTTTCGAGAGAATTTGTTCGGCCTCTCAGCTCATCGGAATTGTTGAGACAACGTTCCGCAAGTTTAGAATTTCGGTTAAAAGGCAGTGAAAGGAACTAATCAGTTCTAGTGAGCGGTGCAGATGGTGTCATTTCCTTCGGTAGAAATTTCCACTCACTGAATGGTGGGAATGAAATTTGAGCGATCAAATATTCCAGCGACTCAAACAGATATGCATTTTATTTGAGGACGGGCTGGGAGGAGGGACGGAGAGAGAAGGATAGCAACATCATTAGTTTTGAGCTTCCAGAGAGATTTTCTAGTTCCTTATAATGTCGTCCCCTCTCGGTATTTACCGAGATGTATAATTCCGTGGAAGTTATATTACTTGTAGTTGTTTCAGCCCAGGCGTTTGGTGAGAAGAGTTTGACGTCCGAGTCGTTTGGAGCAGGGCATTGTAGTGCCCCTTCGTTGAAGTGAAGCAGTGTTTGAGCAGTCCCATGCAGCACAGCGTTAGAGAACTCAGCGTCCGACGGTTTCTGAACGGTCGGTTAAGTACAGTTTGGATTCAGGACCAAGAGTGCTCAATGGAAGGAGAAGGGTGATATAGCCCCCGAGTAAACGCAGAAGGAAGAGAATGAGACGAACGCGCGTTCCTATCAGTTTTTGGGTTCCCAAGCATCCATCCTCATGTCTCATTTTGGACGTACAAAATAATGCCCTCATCCGCTATGTTCGCTTCTTAGCTGCTATTATAAGTATGCTATGTTTCTACCCCTTTCACTTTAAATTCATTCATTCGGAGTGCACTGAATCGCTCTGACATCTGTCTTCGACGTAAATGTTTTGAAAAGGAGCTAGATGGAACGCTCTCAATAACTACAAGTGACAGCAGTCGCATCAAAATACGGTTCAATGACATTCCTTGATCATCTTCGACTAGTTTGGGGCACGGTAGTGTACGTGAAATTTACTCAATCAACATCTGCTGAATTGGTTCATGAAGCGAAACAACACCATCATATGACCGAGAAAAATGGTTACAGCAGGTGAAACATCGCCTGCATTCGGTCGAATCCCATCAACCTCCGACTCTTCCATGGAGCCATATCACCTATTCCAGGCTACGGCCACGCAATGAAGTAGATCACAGCATCCTCGGCGACAAATACCCGATTTGGCCACTTATTGTGGTCAACGTTCCTCAGTTTAGGTGGTACATTAGCTGCTTTTGATTACATATCTATGCAGTTCGTATTCATATGTTCTCCAGGGCGCCTCTAGGGCTCATTACTTTCGTGCTGTTCATGTCCGCTGTTAGAGAATGGGAACATAACACATTTCCTTTTGAGCTCAACGGGAAAGAATATTGCAGGCGAAGAGGAAGAAGTTTAGGAAAAATTTTTCCCCAACCTTGAATTCCTATCCTCAGCTTGGCAAAAGACGTGGGCCTTCCACTTCAACTAAAAAATCTTTCCGAGCTTCAGGGAACTAATTTATATTGAGAAGATTGTTTTTTCGAACTGTACCAGACGCTGTGAAGTTTATTCCTCAAGGTAACGCAAATGTGGGGCATTCCATTTTCAATCTATGAAAACCAGCATGCGTACTGCAATAAGACAAAACGTCCGCCTAAAAGGCGATAACAAAGCGGGCTCACGATGTGCTGCTTTCCTCGAGAATATAAATATTGAGTTGGTTATTTCTATGGAGCACTGAAATGCGGTCCCACTCTGAACTGACTTCGAGATTTCCAAGAGGCAAGGTCGAGCACGAACTTCGTTTGGGGCAACCGGGATATTCGCTTTGCTTTGATGTCGCCAAATGAAGTTTTGTACGGATGGAATGGCACCATTTGAGCAGGGATGTCATCTAGTTAAAGGAGACCTTCAGTTCAGATAATTGCTCGGCGGTCGGAAGGATTTCACATTTTTCGTCAATTATATAACACAGCTCGCATGCAGCAATTTTGCTTCATCACATATTCTGTCAGCGCGGCAATATGCATGAAACAATACGCTAGTCAAGCATAAATTTATGTTCAAAGGCAAGAGTTCAATAGTTTTTTTACTGCAGAACGAGCCGTTAAAGTTCATTCTAAGAAAGTCGACAAGCTGCCATCTGACCTCATCCGTCTATCCATCTCGGTCCTGTCCGTATTCAGTTTTTATAATTACGGCATGATTCATGGAGGAAAAAAAGCGATTCGATGATGATGGAATCTAAAACCTAAACAGCTCAATAGATGGAAAAATATAATCAATGCTCCTGAATGCAGTCACACTGTTAACAAAGAAATGTGACATGTGCGCCACTGTGACCGTAACTGTAAGTGTTCATGCGCCGGGAACTTCGTATACTAATCGATATATTGCCGTTTCAGGTGGACCCTTTCGTCGGAGAAAACTTTTTTGTCCATACCCTGAATGCATATTGCAACATGGGAGCAGCCACTAGACTATGAGCCGAACAGTTTCGTTTTTGAGGGATCACAATGCCAATATTTGAGAATAGCAGATACCATTGTGTGTCCGTATTGAAGAAAACATGTACGAATTGCCTAGAAAAATGATCACCTTTCTATGAGTTTACGATTTTCATAAAAACTCAGATGTGTTTTCGAGACGAAAAGAATTCGAAGCGATCGGAAACGACATTGTGAAAAGTGCAAAGAGCAGGTCTTAAAAGGAACGAATGATCTTCACTGCCGTCAGCAAAATGTTGAACCTTGTTGCTTAGCGCAGCGCTCTCGCTTAGCACGTACGTTCCACTGAAACTAATAGCGCGATTGCACCAAAACGTATTTCAATTAATGCATTGTTCTCATACTAATGCCAGGTATATTACGATATTGTTGCAAATTTAAATTCACAGGCAGAGTACAGGATTAGCTTGTTCAAAAAGAATTCCGCCAGAACTTACCCTTATGTACCTATGAGAGAGGGGCAATTAGTGATTTTGATTACAATGCTCCGATAGAGTACGTCATTGTACAATAGGTGAGTTCAGTTGGTCGCACGCATTCACCTTAGTGGTCTTAGCCGCCAGAAATGTTGGTCTTTTCGTAGCGTCTTACTTCTAGGAAATTTTCTCCACGAAATTTTCTCTAATTTCTCTACGCTCTAGACGAACTGTCGTTGTACCAGTCAGACGAACTCATTGGTCGCATGCACCTCTAATGCTTGCGCATTCACATCGGGGTTGGTAGAACATCACAGAAAACACAAGTAACTGGAAAAGAATAGTGGGATGGTGAAGAAGTGGTATCACAGGTCATACGCCTCTGGAAGTGAGTGCTTCTGATGTATTGGCAGAAAAATCGAATGGCTTTCTGGCTATGAACAACTAAACTGATTTTGGATCACTCATTTATCATACAAAAGAAATTTACCTGAAACTTATAGAGAAGCGCATTTTAACCTCACTGTCTTATTCCGTGCGCAGTGATCGAGCATCTGTCAAATTATAGCGTCATCGACGCAGGGCAATCGTCAGGTTGCATCACAGGAAGGCAAAATCGTTTTGCGGACAAACGCTAGGCACAGCTTGCAAAATTTACGAGAATATAGGGCAGTAAATGAGGGATGCCTCTCAGAGTGCAGTTTGCTCACAAGGAAGCTCACTGTTTCCCGACCAATTTGAGGAAAAAATGATATTTTGTGAAAACAGCGACAAGCGACAGTGGAAAGGTAGTGCTAGGCAGTGATGATATTTCAGCTGCAGCGAGAACAGTTTAATAACATCTAAACTGAGATGTCCTAGAAGTCAATAATGAGCGTGCTCTGCTTTCTTCAGTAGGCGGCTGCGCGAGAACACTTCGCGCGATTCCTTGTGAGATGGTAGAGATGTTAGAACGGAACTAAAACCTACAATAGCGTCCTTCGTTACATCCTTCGGCCAGGAATGGTAGAAGGCAGTCGTCGTAACAAGCCTAACCAGCAGATGATGTACCGTCCTTAGGCTGCAGTCGAATAAAAAATCCTGGAAAATGCCGCCCCGGGGATGTCTACTGAAGTAAGGACAGCAAGCTGGTCGTCGTCTTCTAGTGTGCCTAAAGTAAGATGAGTTGGTTTGATGACTGTATGGGAACCCTCTAGAACGTTTTGACAGCTCAACTGGAGGCAAAGAGCATTTTGTGCATGGTCTAATAACCATTCTGCGGTTGAAGACAACCGAACGCTTCTCAATGTCTGTGAAGAATACTGAAGGCTGCAATTATAAGGAACTTTTCTCGCAGTTTTCGAACAGATTTCTGTTGCTTCCTTTATGGCACTAGAAAGCTTGTGCAACGTGCTAGACTTTTGTATAGGCACTACTGGGTGGCTATATGTGCTGCATTAGATGTTACTTCGGAAGTCCTCCGGTTCAACTCCACTGATTAGGGTTCTGTGGTTCGCTCCTCTACTGACACTTCGCGCGAGTCCGATCTATTGAGATTCAATCAACATCAATGTTTCATGTGCTTTTGCTGTCGCCCTTCGACGTATTCTTCTTTTGCTATATTCATTTTCATCCCTTCGGACATCCACACCTCTTCAATTGTGGGTCGTATGAACTTGAAAATAGCTGAGCAAAATAAACATCAGAAGATTTCGGTGGTTTCGACTGGAGCGAAAGGATCATGAACAATCTGCCTGAGCTACGCGATCCCATCGACAATTTCATTCAGTCTGTTTTTGATGAAAAATACTGATTTTATTCTGCAGCTTGTTTCGACGATTTTTGGAATCCCTTTGGTTAGTGACCGCAAAATTCTGATGACTTGTTGTACTCATGAACAAATTGACTTCACATTTTTCTTTCTTTGCTTTGAAGAAAAAGCAAAGTATTAAAAAATTCTATTAGTATTGTAGTTTAGGAGCCTGAATAGAGTATTGTACCAACTTTGCAACCGCAGCCACAATATAGGTGTAGTACAGTAGGTGTTTTGAAAGTGATAGAAGTGCAGCATCGCAGAACTTTTTAGGGAGATGTGTTCGTTAAGCATTGTATAGGAAGCTTTGGACACAACGGCTTTACTAGTAGGTTTGCAACATACGAAAACGAGGAACTCCAAAGTATTAGCAAGTGCAATTACTCTCTTATATCAAGATTCAGACGGTTCATAACTCATTGTCGTCGCTTCAGTTCATTGGTCTCTTCATTTCACAGTTACGAATGTTGGCGCTCTGACTTTCATCATCCTTGTTGTGTCCGAATTGACAACTTCCCCCTGCCATAAAATCGTACCCAAAACGTCATATCATGATGGCTACAGGAGTTGAATGGCATGTTGCTGGGCCATTTCAATTGCTCCTAGCAAAAGCGTCTTCTAAACGCTTACTTTCATCAAATAAGGAATGGGACCCTTGCGATTTGCGTTCACTGAATTGCTCTGGTCGACCAAAAGCATGTTAAGGCAGCAAACAACTGTATTTTATTTCCGAACAAGTTGAAAAATTCAACATTAGCGCAGACATAGAACGAGAGCCTTCCTCTCAACACTCAATTCTTCTCTGCAACAACTGGAAATATTAAAGCAAAAATTGAACCATTTCCTCTAAGAAGCCCGCCGCAGAGCGACATTTCCTCACCGTTACGAATGTTTCGTCGATCATCGCATTTCTATCTTGGAACTAACTCCTGATTGATAAAGTGTCCGACTGTTTTGACACTAAGAGAACTCCGCTGCAGCTATGCGCCGGGATATGCAAAAAGAGCGAAATTCTCTTGCCTATTCCGCTTCAAAACCAAGCTTTCAGTTGAAGTTGACCAGTGGTCTTTATGCGACCCATTGATGGAGGAGACAGCTTCCGTGGGTAAGGCGCGTGCGGTTCTCTTATGCTTTTTTCCATGAAATTGCACACAGAAGACTCAGGAAAAGCTTTCTAGCAATAACTGCTTCATTATAAGAAAAACTGTGCTCGCTTGAGGTTCTGGCAGCATTTCCAAATCACATGGCTGTGAAGCGCCATTATCGTGACATGCTAGCATTCTATTACCTGAGATCTTTCAGAAGCGCCACGGATATTGCTGCACCTAGTTGTCGCTACCTTGACGTGCCGCCTTATCCCGTTCCGGAAGATGGTAATATTTACGAAATCACCAGACACTCAAGCATCTCGTGCACATATTGAGCTACTCGTGTGTGGTCGACGAATTGAACAGCTCCAAAAGTTCCCTAGTAAACACAACTTGGTGTCATCGACCTATGAAGCAACCATGGTCTCATCGACCTATGAAGTTTCTTGGTCAGCTTTCTATCATGATCATGTTTGGCCATTTCTACCTTTTCCTTTACCGTAAAGCTTACAGCTCCTCTCCTAGATACCCCGATTTCGTGCGCACTAAGAGACATTTGGCGGCAGTGATTTATTGAATTGTGTGACTGAACTTATGATATTTGGGATTATTGTGAAAAAAAGAAAAAACCTTAAGGTACCAGCCACCTCTGCTGCGAAAGCTTTTGCGATATTGCCAACAATCCCACCGCAGGTAGCACATTGCAAACTTCAACAGCTTTTGATTGGTAATCAACCTGTAAAATCGTTCAATCGTCGACTGGAGAATTTAGCTCACGCATTCGTGAATCGCATCCTAAATGCTTTCCTCCTTGCAGATTTTTTGATCACAGTACAACGCAACTCCTATTCGTTGAAATAATTGTGCCCAGTGGCGTTATCAGGGCATTGGATGGCCGAGTAATAAGTGGTTCATTTAAGGTGGCGGAGGGGGAAAACGGTGGGTATATGTATTTTAATAAGTACTTCACTACGAAGGGTTCAAATATACTGCTACTACAAATTTAGCGCATCGTTTGCCTTATCGATATTTCGCGCCGATTGCTGGTGCTAGAAAAAGAAAAAGAACTATAAACTGCGGTTACCTTGACAGAAGTAAACCCAAGGCATCCACAATTGCTCCTCACGAAGGACACAAATTTTGAGCGTCACGCTATCAAGTATACTTTCACATACCGGGCCGTGGAACGTTTAAATAGTTGGCGAGAAAATTTACACACTTTAGTATAGGCTTTCAAATGACAGCAGTATGGGTGGTTGCATTTTCGAGAAGACGAAAATTGTTTTTTACTTCCCTTCAAAATTAATATGATGTTTTGAACAGTGATCTCATACACCATTCATCATTTCCTTTTTGCTGTCCGGTTTCCACCACTTTGCTGTAGTTTTTTTATCTAATGAGTCGGCAGAATGCTCTGAAAAAATACTCAGCAGAATAACGGGTGATTTGTGTAAGGGTGTGAGGGAAGTTTTGTTGAAGCGAAATTTCAGATACATCGATACGACAATCGATGATGACCTTGAGATGTGTTGTGATTGAGCTCACGATGACAATTACTGAGTATGATGCACTTGCATTTTATACCGCTTCTAACTACCTGAGGTCATTAGTTTGCTTTCATTGTCCGACCTTGATGTGGTTGGCGTGAGGGATTTCCAAGCCAACTGCAAGCAGTCTACTCGACGTTGTCTTGACCTAACAAGTGCTCAGAGTGTTGGCATTAGGGGACGGGAAGAATTTTTTATGATCGCCTAACAATGAGAAGGATTAGCTGAATGATAATATTTTATGAAGTTCGAATCGAATATATCAGAGGAACAGAATTACCTATTCGAGATTTCGCGGGAAAGACTGCGCGAAAGGCGGTACTCCTTCAGGTACTCCAATACTTCAGTATTTCAGCTTTGAGCCATTTTATCGAAAGTGCAGCTATGCTTCGAATTTTTCCAAAAAAATATGAGGAATAGGAAAGAAGAATCGCCTAAGGAATTTAAAATGTCTTTGGAGAAGAAGATGGCATTTGCGAGGAACGGGTAGAAATCTAGCTCACACAGAAAAGCTGTAAAACAGGTTGCTTTTCTTTTTCATCTTCTGTTTGCTCCGGGTAGACGCGATGTATCCGACGTGAAATCGACCATAATCGGGAAAAATTGTTACAGTGCTAAGTTTTCAAAATTTCATTCGTTTCAACGGAACGATTCCTTATCAGTGAAAACACTCGCCGAATACTGCGAGGATATCGATAAATTGAATAAATACAAGTTGTGAATCCCAGAGCCAAGAAAATATCATTGTTAGATGTCTCGCAAACAGTATTTACATGGGCGCCAGTGATCAGTGACCAATCAGTTTTCTCGTATTCTTCTGTATGGCGGTATTTTATAAACGCTCCGCGCTTCCCTGCGGCTCGTCTCAACCGCTGCACAGCCCCACAACGGTGCTGGGATCATGATGGAAGACCAGCGATACAACAGGGAACAATTTGAAGCGCTCGGGAAATATGAACCATATATGGATATTCCGTCATGAAAAACCACACCAACGGCCAATGTTGTCTCCGCCCGCATCGTCATGCTGGGCCCAGTAGTCCTTGAACTTAGGCGCTCAACTAACGTAGCAGGCATTGAAACTAGCTAATTTTCCTCCCATATTGAAGCTATTTTACTTCCAGTGAAGTCACGTAGATCAAGCACAATATGAGGGGCCATAGCTTCAGGTCAATTTTTCTGAGCACTCAATCACGCGTAGGTGACTTGACCACATCGTGTCACAAATTCCGTTGGCAAGTCATTGATATCTTGCCCTGAGGTTGTTCCATCGCCAATTATCAATTACCTGTTCCATCCATCAATTACCTGAACAACTAAGCGTGGACACCCCATTTCCTTTCATGACCTCTATCTTGATGGATACTGCGCACGAGTGGCATAATGCGTGCACACTGAACATTCCCGCTGTCATCTTCTCCTCTCCTTACATCCTTCGCATCTTCTTCATCTCCTCGTTGACGCTGGTTCGAACCATTCCTTCCTTGAATACCTTGAGCACCTATGATTTCATCGATTTCGTCGTTGTCTGCATCGATGCAGGTGGCAATGTTTCTATCTTTCGCCATCGCGAGTTCGTCACATTCAACCAACGCCATATATACGTCACAGCCGTTCTTTGTTTCCATATCGCTGAGGTCGGTCGCATATCGCATTGTGGCGGGCCTGCTGGTGATGTAGGTTTCTGTTATTCCTAGTTCCCTTCTCCTAGTTTTTGCTCTTCCGCGAAGTACCTACAAGGCAGCAGAGGCTGCAATCTTTTTCGGCGGGTCGTACTCGCTGTGATGCGAAACATTACCGGGTAATGTGACCATCAACTGCGGTCACACCCTGTATTGACCGCAGGGACTTTCTCCTTAAGTGACCAATATAATCTGAAGGTTTAAGTTCAACTGGCCTGACGTTTATGACGCTTACGCCTGACGCTTCCTTGTAAAGTGTGGCTTCGCTTTAGCTTTCAACTTTTCGCCACTTCTTGCCACTCGAATATCTGCTCCCGTTCGCTTCTTAACACCGTTCTTCCGCCCAAACCTCCGCTTGGGTAATTAATCCTCTTGCATTTCATTAGCGGCACGTATACCGCGACACGCGCACAACCGATTACGCAAACACAATATTAGTGACGCGGCGCGTATACCGTGACACACATATGATGGGTTATGCAACACAACATTATTGAAATGTGCGAACACAACATTAGTGATATGGAAAAGGACAAAAAGGCACAGCGACAATCATAGGGATCCTTTCATGGTGCTCCGATGCCGTTGACAACTCACTGACGGGAACTGGTTCGACTGATATTACCTTATCGGCGTAATTCGTGAATTCAACTATTTGTTTTGCCAGAAGCACCTTAGAGACGATGATCGCTTGAAATTCTACAATCACCACCAAATGCAAAACAATCGCCCACGAGGGAATAGCGTAGCTGCACACACACAGGACTTCCCACACGGAGCCTAACGATCGCCACAATGAAGATACGACACAAATATAGGCAAATAATTGGGTAATATAAAGCGTAAAAGAAGGTTTCTTCAAGTTTCTTCGAAGGCGCGTTAGGTTATCGTGTCTCTTCACTCTAGGAACGAACCAAAATATCTTTGCGAATGTGCTTGTAGCTATATATACACCCCTTTCATAATGGCGCTCCTTAGTATTCATGCAAGCATAGTGTGCCTCATCAACATGTGGTGCCGTATCTCTGACATTTCTCTTTGTATGACGGCCGCTACCATTGTGTTTTTTCACTTACAACGCCATATTTCCGGCGTTTTCTTTATTAGAGGACCGCCGCTCATCATGTTTTGGATTTTTTTTTGCTAGCTTCTAGCTTTCAGCACCTTTCAAATGCAAATTTAAACATTGCTCAAATATTCTTTACGCAACTTCCAAATTATACAACCTCTTAAATTCGCCAACAATCGCGACATACACTGATGGACTTCGCCGTCGGTTATTTCGCGCCTGCTATCCACGATCCATCGTCGCATCGAATTCGGCGAAAGTAGAAACGACCGCTCTGCCATCGTCCAACTAACTCAATCATGTTGATTGGTCAGCACCTGATTATTCAGCATATTCAGAGTTGGCCGTCCCACCTGATGACCACTCCACGGCGCATCACTGCATTGAACTGAGCGTTGTGGACACGACCGCTCAGCAACCGTCAAAGGCAACAGAATCCCCGAACCGTTCGTTAGGCGTAATTTTTGTACTATGTGAGAACGATGCTGCTCGTCGAGCGAATCAGTAGCGATATTCGACGATGACAGCATGCCTGCATTTCGAGTGGCTGGGAGTGAGGAGTGGGGATGAGGCCTTCAACCTTGAAAACTGATGCTGTCATTCACTTCGGCATGCCGCATTGTCAGTTGCCTTTCTTCTCGTCAGCCTATTTGTTTCAGATAGGCAGCGCCGTATCCGACCTGAAGAGGGCAAAAGTGTACAATACAGCAAAGAACGATGTTGGGAAATAAAGCGAGGGAAGCAGCTAATTGGGATGCAAAGTTTGATCAGGATATGGCATATGGTGCAAGCAAGGTGAACTTCGATTACGAAGTGGGGCAGCCCCTTGCCGTGGATTAGCACTCGAATAAAGGGCGTTTTCAACTCCAACTATTCATTTTCTCCTGCCCATCTCCGCTCTGGTTCGACTGACCATTTCCGATCCAGCATCCCTTCCACTTTTTCCCATCGATTTTGCATCCTACTTTCTTTCCGATTTGTTTCACTTCTGCTGCAAGTGCATCGGCTGTACATTTTAGCTGGCGCCACTGAAGCGACTAGGCGCTCTTTGCTACCCAGCGACGCCAGCTTGTCGCCTTGATGATACGCGCGAGCACGGGTATACCCGCAAATCGAGATACTCCCTCAGCCTCGGGTAGTTGCAGGGGGCACACAGATTGGTTCAAAATTCTACCTTCTCGTCGGGATTTCTGGCACGTCAAGTGCTGCTCCCATCTCCCTCTTCCTTCTGTTGGCAACGTATAGGGCAGCATCGTGTCACTGAGAGGATGTACTGTCCGCCAAAGAATGACGTTGTGGCGCACAGTGCTGCTAACATCACCACGATCGCTACCACCGTGATCCTACCCCGATGTGGAGCAATGTCCTCGAGTTCCTTCGCGATTGTCGGAAAGGACTTATTGGTCGGTTTGCTGGCAGTTTCGATAATCTCCTCCTCATAGTTTCGTATGGAGCCGGCCATCCACTTTTCCTTCACTTCTGAGGATTGTTCTCACGCATGGCGAGTCCTCTTGAATATGTTTAGCACCCACTGAAGCCCAGTTTACATATGTTAGTAGGCCGTTACGTCTCTAAAAGCGATTCCTCTTCTTCAGTTTCTCGCGTCTCTTCCTCGAAAATCTTTCGATCCTTCTTGGTCCTCACTTCAATGTGATCAATTTCCTTTGATGGGTGGACGAATGAGATCTTGCCTTTCGGTCGTACTGAAAGGTTTCGATAGCACTTGTCCTGCACTTCATGGTTGCCATAATGGGGTCGTTCTGCTGAGAACTTCAATAGGACAAAGAAGGCTTTTCCCAGATTCAGTGGCTGACCTCTTGAGTTTCTCGTTGTTCTCGTTTATTGAGGTTGCTCCACGGAAATTGCAACGTGCCGTTCACGAAGGCGTTGCCCTTCATGTTGATATTTCCGGTAGTTGCCCAGAAAACGATGTTCTCTCGCTGAACGCTCGATTCGATCCTTCTGGAGAAGGCGGTTCCTCCGAGCTGAATTCCATGGCGAGTGCATTTCTCGTTACTTCGGCCTTTCGAAACTCGCATACTGTGCTGACACTTTTATCGTTCTGCGTTTCCTTCGCTCTGATGAATACTGCTTGCATTGAAAGCATCGTGACAAATGGGCTTGATATTCTAGCGTTCACTTTTCCCAGCGTCCTACACAATAATAAAATACGGAGTCCCTTCTTGTATTGATCATGGAAGATGAACAGACGAGCTATCGAATGAGGGTAGGATGAATGGAAAGTAACGGAGGTACTGAAATCACCTGAAGAAAAGTATCTTGATGAAAACCATCATACTTTTAATTGCAGCTATATAGAGCATTCTGGAGCGTCTGGAAAGGGATGCGATTACCTTTGCACTTCCATTGCATTATTCCTCCGAGCTCGCTCATCCTATCATTTGACGGAGGCACGGAGTATAATAAGGCGCAAGTGCCCGAGGGAAATCATGTCGCTCATCCACAGCCGACGATGTAGTCTCTATCTTTCTAGTCGCATCGCACACAATGGTGACCAATTCACAACTTAGACGTTATAGACATCACGATGCCT
>JAARMF010000665.1:60926-72402 GCA_022844705.1 Toxascaris leonina | reverse complement strand
ACGAAATCGATGGAATCACAGCTGTCCGAAGTATCAGAGTGAAAAAAAAAACATCCACGAGACAATTTGAAGGACGACGTTATAAACATATTAGTCGACGTCCTTCTTCCACCCTTCTTTTCACTGTAACATGAATCCTCTCACACGGCAATTGCGCTTCAATAGGCAACACCAGTTTCTCGTTATTTCTACGTGATATGACAGCAAACTGTGTCCAGCGTTAACCGAAGTCCTGTGCGGCATGCACTCGACTTACGAATAATTGATTGCTCGCAATTGGTGCACTCCAATTGTGCAACCAGCAGCCTTGCACATCCATAGTTCCCTGCCGCTCAGATACTTCAGCTCTGCAAAGACGAGTATTACCGCATGNAAAGACGAGTATTACCACATGCACAATTTCCTCTAAGCTAATATCCGCCGAGGATAGTAATTATCCAGCCAATTGCAGAAGTCGAGTCACGGTTGCGGCCGAGAGGACAAAAGAAAGCGAAAATTAAATTTCGAAGGTACAAGTTGATCGAAATGCGGTCGGTCACATACAAGCACTATCCACAGGCAACGAGTGCACAATATGTAAACGTTGATATCAACAGGCAGAAAACGAAGATTGCTGCACACTGATGCGATAAGCATTCATTGTGTAGACGAGATCATCTAATTACTAAATAATGTGTTTCAAACAGTGGCTTCTTTATTGACGGCTTTGGAGACTGATTTCATTTTCCACCTAAGTTTTACAAATGAAACAACGAATTGTTGACCCAAATCAAATCCACCCTCCATCCTCCTTCATTAGTTTCGGAATCGTGCATTCTGATGCATCTGTGCACAGATTCTTTCAATCAAACTCATTCTCTCTGCTTTGAAAAGAATAAAACTTGCTATAAATTTCATTCAGCTTGTTGCTTCCGGTTGTTCTAGATTGTCACCATCCATCATCGTCACACTGCCTATTATAGGAAGCCCCACTAACACCATACAAGATACATGACAAAATCAGAGAGCCGTTGTGTGCACTCGCCATTTCAAAAATGCGCATTGTGGCTGCAATGCGGTTAGAACATCATATATCCTGATCGCTCTAAAAATACCTAGAATGTTTGTTTGTGTTTGTATATGCCGCGGCTATTTTTGTAGATGCTAACTGTTTCTACTTATTCGTACTCAAATATTCTGTACATTTTTTTATTTGTATTTTTTTTGTATTTGTATATACTTGAATATGTTCGGAAGTATGCGATTATGCGTACTTTTCGAGCGCGCTATAGCTGCATAATACGGGGCATCGTCGAACAGATATGCACTTCAGATAGTTCGGACCTTGTTGGATCAGAGCTGATTTTCTATACGCTGGTTCTTTTAGGGTCTAATCAAGCTTTCCATATACTTTTCAAATTTCGGATCATATCGGATCGGATGGCGATGCTAAGCGAAGTAATAATTTTCCATTGTAAAAGCTTCCTCACCACCTTCTACATATCGTCCACAAGTAATTTTAGACTTCGTCTGAAATGCATTAAATGGAAGCTTGACTGTTTGTAACTTCTCGTACGTTGTCCCACCGGTCGTAAAATTCTCAACTTTCGAATAATACCCCTTTCTTGTTGTTCACATTTCTCATCCTAGGCTTCCTCAATCTTCGGTGCTAATTTTGTCAGAGTACTTCTGCTTCATTGCTAAGTGTTCATGGTCAAGAATTGATTGCTGGTCTTTCACGGTAAGCTATGAGTAAGAGGTTGATCTCTTATTACATACTGATTCCTTTCCTGGTGCACTTAAATGAGCCATTTTATCGCTGAAATCTCTTGCTTCCCACTCATTCAGTCAACTCACAGCATTTGCTCTTTCATGGGAGTGAAAGCGTACTACACTTTTCATGTTTTCACGAGATATGTGTGCTTTAGGTGACATATGCGCTTGGAACCATGCCTACTGTACCCCCCTGAAGCCCCGCCCCACCCCCCCCCCCCCCCCCCCCATTTTCTGCACTTCCATTGCGAGTTGAGCGAATCTCACACACCTGTCATAATCGGATCTGATGTAATACAGCAATGTGCAGAATAGGAGGTGCAGGTGCTTTATTAGCGAAAAAAAAAGCGACTGTGTCACATGAAGAAAATGGTCAGTAGTGGAATATGGCATTAAAATGGACGATGCACCACTAAAGTTATTGGTTATGAAAGTGAAGTCGGTGAATAGACGAAAACGGATGGTGAAACAAGTGAAGGAATGTGGTCAGATTCGAAGGAATCTCTTCAATATGAACATGATTCTTTGAAGAACTCGGGAAATCTGACGAAGACGAAATATTCCGAAATAACAAATACAATAGTTATTATGGGCTTACGAATGGTTTTCCTTGCGCAGGTGATATTTCAGACGCACTACTCAACCATCTGTGAGAAGTCTGTCGTCATTTCATGTAAAATTAATGCAGCAGGTGATGCTGAAATCGAAGCGCAGTCTTCGCAGCCAATCATGCAAACGACTGAACGATAGGGCTACTTCTGGTGATAGCAATTTCTCCTCCATCAAAAGGTGCTGGTAGCATTGTGCTCAAATCAACCACGGCTTGGATGCACACAAATACGGAATGCAAAACTACTGAGATCTCAGATGGAAAACTATGTTGCTAGTGGAATATCAGATGGAAAACTATGTTGCTAGTGGAAAATGGAAAATGAATCCTCAAAGCTATTAAAGAAAATAGTCAATAGCAATTAAAAGACTAGATGAACCATTTATTGGAAACTCGAGGCTGAAATGAAAGCGATTATGTGCCACACACATCTTTCATTAATTCTCAAAACAGCTGGTAGACAGAAGGCTTGCTGAAGAAAAACTGCACTAAATGAAAGGAAAAAGGCAAAGAAAGAGGTGATCACATGTACAAATTCGATTGTTTCATTCATCATTTCGCATTGTTTACTGCGTATTTGGGCTCCAACTAGGCACATTGGCTCCATAATATCGAGCCTTTCCACTCGACTCCGTTATCGCAACAGAACCGGTGGATTAAGTCACCGTTCTTTTTCTAGGCGGAACAGCGGCAAATTGTCTCATCAGCATTCCAACGGTCAGGAAATGAGCGTGACTCCTCATTTTCATGCTACCTCCCATGTTCTCGTCCTAAGCAGAAGGGGAAGCTATATGACGAGACATTTATTCGTTGCGAACGCTTTGCTGATTTATGTCGAGTCATTTCGGAAATAAGGTAGGTAAGTCGAAATGAAGTTAGTGATGAGTAGAATGGGGAGTGCGATGATGTAAGTCAAACAAGCAGAATAAAAAGGTCTAGAAAAATATTAAAATGGAAATTTGGTAGTTATACTGCGGACCTGTTCGACTGGCTGAGGCAACTAGCTTAAATCCTTCGATAGATACTTTAGAGCTGCATTTGATCAAGATGTTTTCAAAAAGTCAGCAGAGTATTGAACGGTAATAACCCACNNNTGTTAATGAGTATCTGAGTAAACGGTAAAGAAAAAACGATCAGTACTATAGCGTTTATGCGAAAAATTGTCACATTCTCTGAAAATGTTCTCTTCAAGCCCATCATCGATGAGATATTGCAACTTGACGTCGCAGGAAATTGATTGTTGGCTCTTTAGCAACATTTTATGAATGATACGATATGGCAACCGGTGTCAATGTATGGTGTATTTCTTTGCTGCAAAGCTTCTCCTAACATCGTCTAACTTTGCGTTCTGTTCAGGAAATGCTCCACCTTCAGGCAGAAGAAATCTATTCGTAGTTGCTCCTCTTACTGGCAACCCCATAGAGGGTAAAGCCAGCAATAAGCGGCCCACATTAATATTTTTGGCTTTTTAGTTTTAGAGATGGTAGAGGATAAAACACGAAATGAGCCCTTATGCTGGAATGGTAAATGATTCGGGTGGAAATTTGCAAAAGTATGATAATTCAGGACGTAGCAGCTCCATCCTTTTCTAGTACCAATGATGATGTGTCCCGATAAGTGGAAGATTTGAAATTGAGCTATCAGAGAAAATGGTATTGAATAGCTTCGCCCTAATAGGGCCAGCAAATGTATCAAGCAGTTTCAACATTCGAGTCTCATTCAAATCATGTTCTGTTATTGCCGCTTCCTTGAGCGTTTCCGAAGAGGCGAGGTTAAGCAAAAGTCTTAGAGGAACATGCGCAGTTATAAATGCTCTTTCTTTTTCCACATTCGTTGAAAACGCAACGCAATGGACAAGAAGAGTTCTTCTGGTCGATGACTAAGTCTTTGTAAAGGCGCTTGATAGGCAGAGTTTTCTTTGGAAATGCCTGATGAGGAAAACAAATGGGAGGGAATTCCGGGCAATTGTTTTGTGATTTGCTGCAACAACGAAACTGAATTCGTATTTCTTTATTCCGTTCATTACGATGATGCTTATGAACAACGTGCAGGATATCATCCAGAAAAAATACGCTTTCGAAAATTGCTTCGAGGATTATCTCATGGCAATCATTGGCCAATGAATGAGTGGACGATTCGTCGGTGGCGTTGGCATTTATTCTCTTGACCAGAATAACTTCTGGCCAAGGGTGTTTTAGCATACCAAAAACAAATCGTCATTGCTTGTGGCAATTTTTGGCAATTTGAATGTCGTCTCTCGTCGTCGTTGGCTTCAAACCTAGGCGTAGCTGAAATCTTCAAGTTTTTCAGGCACTGAAATGGGCCGTTTGACGATCGTCTATGCGCTTCTCTTAACTATTGTCGTTGCGATGTGCTTAGCTGCGGTAAGCTTTGAGTAGTTTCTTTGAAATGTTTGGCTTCTTTACGCCTATGTTACATTTCGATGCAAAAATTGACCCCAATTTTCAACATCCTCGATGAGAAATTTGCACTACTAAAAGGAGTATTCTCGAGCGCTGAATGAAATTATGGTATTGATTTGAGAAAACCCACATCTTTAATCATTGATCAAGTGACTTGTTTTTAAATGTGATTGATATTTCTGATGAATCGGTCAATTTTTGTTGGTATCGTCAGGCTTTGTGTATTGCCATGGATATCTCATCCTTCGTTTTTGAGTTTCTTTTGCAGAAAAACTGATTATCACACGTCCGAGCAATTTTCAATCCAGAAAGTTCACTTCAATAAGAAAGCGAATGCATCGTTGAGGACATTTTATGATTTCCGAGCAGTTTCGAATAGCAAATCGATTGAAGTCATTTCGCTTTTGTTGAGAAAAATCAGAAGAAATGATTAATGTCTTTGAAGTCGAAGATCGTTTTTTGCTGGGTATTTCCTTATGCCGAAAAGCAAATCGAATTTGCTGCGCATATTTAACAAAATTCGCTTCGAACTGGTGGTGATAGGAGATTCTGAAACCATCTCTCCCAGTGATGACCAGCAACAGCAGCTGTGTTTTGTGCAATTAAGCGTTCGAAAGCACTATATTTTCTTGAAGCAAATTGTTTGATAGCATCATTATTGTTTACGTGTCCAGAAACAATGACGAAACAGAGGGAAGGCATATAGGTAAACATCAATGGTTTAGGTAGACGTGTAGACAAATTCAGCGATAAATTGCAGACAGGTAAATAGTCAGAAGAGACGCAAAATTTGCATGNACGTGTAGGCAAATTCAGCGATAAATTGCAGACAGGTAAATAGTCAGAAGAGACGCAAAATTTGCATGAGGAAGAATTTAAGCAATAATCATTTGCTGCTCAAGTTTATGATTGGCGGTTTCCTCTGTGACAAAGATCCTTAATGCACCTTATCATATATCATCAGCAAAAAAAAAGGAGGCACTTTATGTAATGAGGAAATTTTACGTTGTACCTTCGAGTGATTGAATGAGATTGTTAGAGGAATTTTGAACGGTTTCGATAACGAAATGTCTGATTGACTTCGGTGTCAGATAACCAAAAATTGATGAATGAAGAAGCCCATCAGGTGATTTGTCATGATATAAGCATAATTTGCAATTAATCTCGGTGAGCAAGCAATTTGTTCACATTTGCAAGAAAACCTTAAGAAACTGCCTGGCAGGGTTTTCCCATATGGGATTTGACAACGATAGCAATTAGTGATAGCAAATCTCAAACAAAAATAGACATTTGGATCTTCGTATGCAATTGCAGAGCTGAATGCATGGAAAAGTTCTATTCTTGCGCTAATTGCTACATTCTGGAAGGGGAGGGGGGGGGGGGCGAGGGAGAAAAAGAGGGAGGAAAGATACGAGAAGGCAGTATATGAAGAGGTATGCATACCAAATGATATGCATACCAAATCTCATCATGAACTCTTTCCAATTTGTGAGTTGATACCTACGGCATGGAGAGGGGGAGGGGGGGGGGGCGTACCAGAGACTCCACCGAACACAATCCACACTCGCAACTTTTTCAGAAGCGCACAGTCCTACAAGCTCTCGTTGTAAGAGTGACACACCAAAAATTGGAGAGCTAAAAAGCGAATTTTAAATACCGCGCTTATGTGGCCGGATAAATTCAGGAAAAAACTTTGTTATTAAACATTGGGTCGTTGTTTGCGGATGTTTAGCTCGTTGGGTTGGCGACGCGTTCGACAAAACAGCGTGCTGCGCCAATCGGTCCGTCTGGCATACGTTAACCCCTAAATCTTCAGAAAACGGAGTTCCTGACCCTTTTCTACTAGTGCTAAAGATATGAGGTGAGACAAATATGAGAGTTCGTGGAGAAGAACCCGATTACACCGGCAATCCCTAAGGGTTTGGTAGAAGGGTCTTTTGTTTCCCCCTTTCGAGAAGGTGCTCAAGGACCCTACATTTTGCACATTCTAATTCTCAGTGCTCCTTTTTCGGTGAAAAATGACGGCAGCTTTTGAAGATAATTATCAGTTGTTTTATTATTCCTACAAATTGCCATCATTTTATCTGCTGAGCTAAAAAACCACTTGCTTTATATGAAGACAAAGTTTCAGATGTGTGACTTCAATCCGATCAAAAAACAGTTGAAACCTCTCTAATATCACTCTATTACGTTTCTCATATCTGAATGATTTTTGACCCTTGCAGCCATCATTGAACGATGCTAAATGGCGCATTTTTTGCTGTCCTCCGAAATGTCGCTAGAGGCTTTGTTCAGAATGCTGTTGATTGGAATGTGGGAGAAAAAATCGAGGAAAATAGTCTCCACCACAGTGTTCCGTTGTCCTCCTTCTCCTCTATAGAAACGTTGACAGTGGTGATACAAATGGTAGTTGAAGGAAAAGTTCTTTCAATAGTTTTTCCGAAAATTTTTTCTATTTTAGTACGATGATCTCCTCCGCCCACGAAACTATCGCTGGGATGGTCTCATCGACTATAAACGAAGCGTATTTGGTGGATACGGTAAAAATGGTCGTGCTGCACTTCTCAACGCAATGTATGGATGATTGTCGCGTAGTAATGGCTACTCAGCACCACCTTGATCTTCGCATTTATTTCCTTTCCTAACTAAAGTTTCCATGCGCTACAAATTGTTCCAGGAGTTTTATCAGAAAATTCGTTCAGTTCAATAAAAAAAATTTCTTTTTCGAACATGGTTCACGTACACACTAAGAACCATTCAAGCACTACATCGAACGGTTTCCACTAAAAATGAAGAAATCCTTAAACACTCAGAAGACATATAATCTGGCAAAAAATATAATCTGCATTTCCATCAGGCATATAATCTGCATTGGACATATAATCAGCATTTACAACATAGACTATCATTCAAGAAGTTTGAGAAAATATCAAAGTACTTTGAACGAAAACTTTGAGGATATCTTTCTTAAGCGTGCAGCATAATTTCCCAGGGAATACTTTCATTTGCCGAGATCTCCTTCTGCTTCAACTTTGTAATAGAATGTGTCCGAAGTATCAGCAGTATTCTATGATCCCAAGCAATCGTGAAGAAAGTTGCCATGTTCGAGCAAAGTAGGAAAACATGGTTTGGTTGATAGGCACTATATGAAGCTCATTCATTTCTTCGCAATAATGATGTCGTCAGCTAACCAATCGTCGAATCGCGTTCTCAGCTTCATCTAATTCATTGTCTTTCTCTCCTTGAGTAAATTGTGCACTAGCACATAAAAAACGAGCTCTCACTTTGAAACAAAAAATGTTACTGAGTTCTATGAATCATCGTTCTTATAGCTCGCAGTATTCCTCNACTGAGTTCTATGAATCATCGTTCTTTTAGCTTGCAGTATTCCTCAAAAAAAAACTTAAACCGCTCCCACCCCCTCCTCCCTCGATGATCAAATTCTGCTGATCAGATTCTGCTCCAACATCAACAAATTGAAGCACTCATTGACAATTTTCATTGCAATGTGCATCTTCGACCACCACACTATTCTTACGATCTTCAAAACAATTTTCGAAAAAGGATAAGTGTTGAGGTAATCCAAGGAAGGTAGAGAGTTTCTTATGTCCAAGAAGTTTTGTTAGAGACGGATCAAACTCACAACCACTGTCCGATCAGTGCTGTACGAACTGGATGAACTGGTACTCATACCTGCACAAAATGTGCAGCACTTTTCAAAAAGAGGTTCATAGATGTTATGCTGCATGCTATCCTGGAGCCTAGCCCATAAATGGCATTCTGTCTTTTTTGAGGAGAAAACTGCTACCATGTCTCTATAGGGAAGATATCGTACAGGTTGCCAGATTCAAGTTGAATTATTTTTATTACGTGTATTGCAATATGGATAGAAAACATTTGCAGGTAGGCATCATAGGCTATGATCAACCATCAACGGATTCTGCGATCCCTTCGAATAGCGAAGCCATTTCGACGAAAGATTCCACCAAATATTTTTGGAAACGATGCGAATCCTGAAACGATTAATGACTAGAGCTCATTTGCTTCAGCTTAACAACAAGTGCATTCTCCTTGACAATAACCAGATTTCAAATAGGGTCAGTTTCAATACTCTGGATTATAAACAAGGCACTTCATCAAAATACGAAGAAATCAAACTTATATTCGCGATCACAACTTGAAAGCAAGAAAATGTTTTCTATGGGAGAAGATTGCTCTATAAATATTTGAGTGCGTTCGTGAAAAAGACTGATCGCAACAAACGCATCTATTAAGAGTTCATCCTACATCAAAGGCAATGGGCACGGGGGATTAGCAGCCGTGAAGAGCGGCATGCAAACAAACCCTTAAAATTAATCGAAACGATAATAGTGCTGAGATGTACGATAGGATAGGCGAGTAATGAGTAATGAGTAATGACGCTTTCATCCTCACGAGTGACTAATTGCTGCTTCAGATCTTTCAGATCCAAAAATGGAGACTATGCCAATTGTGCCACAATTCTCAGATGCAATCTCCTCAGAAAGTTACATCCTTTCAAGTTTTCATCCAAGGCCAAAGGGGGACGCCTCTCAATTTTCGAGCGCCGAATTTCTGGCGTCGCTGATGTTTGACGGCCCAGGGAACGAATTTGTGTTCCACATCTCCTGTTCTATACTTCATAAACCCTAACTTATTAGGCTTATCAGTCCGACATAGGACAGCGACATATGAGACTCCCTCGCAATTTGGCAACATCACCTTGAAAATGAACACCAGATAGGCGGGAGATTGTGGAAGCATTGCAAAATGGGGATCCTATTGGCGTTTCAGCTAGATACTGCTAGCCGCCTGCGCCAATATCTCATTTATCTCGTACTTCCTGCATATATGTGCATCGTATCATAACCTCTGCTTTTGCTCCGCAGAGACCTGTTTAACTCTCGGTTTTATTTTTTGTTTAAGCAACGACGTAAGCCGAAAATCACAACAGCAAATAAATCAAATTCGACTCCTCTTCAGCATTAAACGGGTGTTCAGGCATGCGGTATAAACCAATAATTACACTACAGCTTCAAAGTTTTATTTCCACAGACGGCGCTCTCCTTTCCGTCAGGTATTACACTAAAACTTTATCACGCGGAACATACCGTATTTTCAGCAGATTTCAACGAGGATATATGAATGCAGATCGAATGATTGCCGGCGAACCGATAGCAAATACCGTATCCGTTTCTGGCGGCCGGTCCGAAACCTGCACCAATCCATGAATCATCTACATTTGCATCCTCTTCCAGCTGATCGGTCAACTTTGGCGCCTAAAGTTGATTCTTCTAAAAGGGTCTTAGTCGATAGACTATCAATAGCTTGATGGTTTTTTGATCGCTGACAGTGCCCAGGAAATGCCCAACAGAAAGCATGTCACGAAAATACACTAATGGCATGACATCACGCACCGACCGGTTAAGAAAAGCGTCTATGGATAAATTATATACCTGACTGGTGCTGAGCAACCACGGTTGAGAAATGTAGTAGTCCAAGAATGGACATGACATAGATATCGCCTTGCTGAGAATGTAAAGCACGAAGAGATGCCTATCGACTCCTCTACCAACCATGCACTCGCGGTTTCGATTAACGTGGTTTTCGCATGCCACTTGCAGCAGACGATATCTTTCTTCATTCTTAAACAGAACATTCAAATGCAAATAACAAAGAACGCCTTTGAAATTGTTTTCAATCTTCCTCTCTCAATGTTTTACTTAAAATGAAGAATTTAGCTCTTCCCGATTGATGTCGCTGTCTAACGCACGAGGATATGAGTTCCTTACCATCACACAGAAAAGCAATTGGATGAAGTGATATCGATGCTAATTAGACCGGAAAGTGAATGAGTTACATTGGTTGCTGAACCATTACGTGCAAGCATTTGCTAACTTATTTTAGTGTAATCTGCTGCTGGGCTTTACTTTTTGACAACAACTAAGAAGAAATCTGGCATAATAGATTTCGATAGCTGATGAGATTTGAGTTGGTGAGGAAATGATGACAATTGCGATTGAATAAAAACGGAAAGATTATAAGGAAGGACTAGGGCTCAGCGTTCAGCTATATGTTTTTGACCCTTGTTAGAAGCAAGTATGAAAATTGTTTTGCATTGGAAGTATGCCAAAAATTGACGTATATGAAGATACGCCCATAGGAGCTATAATATGTGTCTAAATGAGCGGCACCACGATAAAGGTTTTGGTAATCACGAATACTGAGCCCATTTGGCTTGGAAAAGATGTGTATAAAAGTGAGTGCTCTTTCAAACAACTGAATGAAGCATGCAAAGCTGAATGCAATAGAAGCGAGCGATCGAACTCAGCGAACGGTGCTGTGAACGCTGGCTGATGGAAAATGGAGAACAAGACAAATGACTCATTGGACAAAGCGACAAGCATGCACGTACAAATAGATGAAGTCTATCTTTTACCAATCATTGTCTTCATATATACTTTTCTAAATATGTCACGTTTGTTTTGACGCTTCTGTTGATAAAGTGAGACATGCGTAATTGCATATATATATATATATATATATATATATATTATGTTGTTTGTTGTTATAAACCATGGGATGCGCCGAATCAGATATAGATGTTTTTACTGACGTTTCGGCTCATTGAGCCATAATCATAGTAACAACCCTCAAACTTGGGTAATTAAAC
>JAARMF010000665.1:44551-57206 GCA_022844705.1 Toxascaris leonina | reverse complement strand
CTTGGACAATCCTTTAGTGGAATTTCAACACACATTTTCTCTATCACTTTCCCCAGATCAGTTCGTTCAGCTACCTACAACAGGTCAGCAGTTTTTGATGGAAGCACTTGGTGAGTCCGAAAGATGTGGCATGTTTGATATGGCAGCCAGTGTTCACCTGCTGTTCCGTTATCAATATTTTAAGCGCATGAAGCTGTACTTCAGTCATACCGACTTTAAAATTCCTCCACAACGATACCACTGATCATCAAGGTAGTTCAGCTAGCACTAAATAAAACTCACTGATTTCTCAAAACTTGTGTGTCCATATAGACGAAATTCTCCAGCATATGATCGAATTCAGTGCCATCACCAATACTGTGCTCAGTTGTGCCGCCACACTGCAATAAGTCTGTAGACATAATAATATGTAATAATAAAGTATTACACACAGAAATAGATGAGTTCCAATATTTTTCACTTTTATTTCACGAAAATCGCCACAAATTTTCTCATAGTCCGGAGCAGTGCGACAAGTGGATATTGTGGTAACAGAGTACTGAGAACATCCGCGCAAATTAGTTTGGACGGTACAATTGGTAGAGAACAGTGTGGACGAGTGTTCGAATTAAGTTGGTAAACAGTCACTATGGCAGAAATGTACATCATCATTCAGGCAAAAATGCCAAAAACTCCATTTGGCCACAATAGACATCATAACTCAGATTCGTCATTCCCGACTTGATGTTTTACTAGATGGCAGCTCACATATGAGTTCAATTTTGAGCACGAAGGAATTTCAAACTGAAAACGAACCCTTCCATTCGCAGAGATACAATAATTCAGCGATTTGTCGGCCCATCGATTTTTTCCATCACCCGTCAGCATATTTTTCAGAAAATTGTCAAGGCGTTCTGGTTTTTCCTATAAATAGCACATTACCGACATGTTGTGTTTCGTCACTTGCAAAATACAGGACAACGATAAATGAAATAATTGTGAAAACAATAAATAAAGTCGCAGAAATTCCGATAACTTCCGAAGAGTATAACAATATCATCAGAAAATCACGAGGCATCCTCAATTATATTGCATCGAAAACCTGGGAAACGAGATGCGGGCACGGTCCTTCATAAATAAAAATCCAGAAAAACCACTATCCTCTCAATATATATTGAGATTAATCGCAATCAACACGTTCATTCATTTGCACTGTGCCATTTTGCCAAAATATTTAAGGCTGCAAGAGAAATAAAATCTTTACCGCATTGTACTCATAATTTGTCGATTCATCAAGTATAATAAAAGCGATCGCTGATTCAATCGTTTCTAAGGTCTTCTTGTTCGTGGCATTGCTTAAAAAGAATCGGCTTCTATTCTCGCACCACCTGTCGCGCCTATCGGTTGTCAGTGCAGCCACATGAGATTGTCGACTTGGCGCCGCATCACCACGGGTCAAGATGTCCGCGAAGATCCTTGTTTTTATCAATATTAACAAAGCTCTCTAAGTAATTAGAACACTGATATATCCAGGACATTTCATCTAGCTTTGTGAGTTTGCCAAAAGACTTTTAGCCCTTAGGAAGTTCTATATTCAATTCAATTAGTCCTTTGTGTGCGTTCAAGTTGCTGCGAAGCCCATAAGCCAATCTGAGCGGTGAAAATTTGAAGCTAAAACGGAAAGAAAATGTTCAAAGGTCCAAAAAGGCCAAAGCGACAAAGTTGATATTATGCGCAATGAAATGCATGATATGCGTAATAATTACATCATGCTAATCCAGCTTCACTTTGCATGCCGCAATTTACAGCTATATGCGGAAGCTGTACTCCTCGCGTATACGATGGTCATTTTCTAGGCACTATACAATGCTCTATGATGACACTGCTCAGAGTTGAGTAACGGAAATAAAACGCTAATTCTACCCCTCATAGTTCCTCGCTTGGGTTGTAGGAATTCCTCTCAATATCCCTAGTTGCTTTCTCGAAATTCCAAGGAATAGAATATAGTCCATTCAATGCGCTTACTTCGTTAGTTCGGTGATACTGCGAATTCGGTTGTTGTCGTCGAACATTTCCACCTTATAGAAATTGCCTTTGTGGTAGGCGACCATATGTCGGGATACTCGATAGGTGACCAAATGATCTATGAATGGTATGCATGATCGTCACATTAAGCACTATTAATGTTTTTTGATGGAAGTAGGAAATGTTGCTGAAGCAGAAATACATCTGCACTAATTATGGACATTATTTTCCGTTAATGAAGATAGTGGGANGGAAGTAGGAAATGTTGCTGAAGCAGGAAGCAGAAATACATCAGCACTAATTATGGACATTCTTTTCCGTTATTGAGGATAGTGGGGGAATCTTTAGAGTGAGTAGTCTCCATAAAATCCGAACAGATTCGTTGGTTACACTTCTTGCCCAACTGTTTGATGAATCGTCGGATGATATACGATTTAAAATTCGTTCACCTCCACCAAAATTTTGCATTCAAACATCGAACAGTTCGTTCCCCTCTTGCTGTAGAAATTACATAAATTTGTGTCTCTTTCTGTTGGAGATAAACTTTAACGATAAAGACTTGCACTTATAATAAGCCCTGAAATATGTGGTGGAATAATAGACCACTGAATTATACGAAGGAGACAACCGTTTATCTCATGGAATTTCGAATGCAGCGCACTATTTAGAGATGTTTTCTCACAATCAAAAATGCAATCAATAAAATAACCGCATTTTTAATTGCGTCAATTAAGGCAAGCCTCTAAATATTATTGGATGCGATAACCTTATATCTGAATGACTTCAGAATGCGACATAATTTTTCATACTTGGTGACTGCTGAAACAGCTTCTCTTATGCAAAAAGACCAAGAAAAAAGATTCTCTGAAAGCGAGATGAGAAGAACATAGCTGCTTGATAAATGGGTTCGAGGTAGAGAGATAAATGAAAGGCACGCAGTGAATTTAACGCTTAGAGTGTTAACAAATGTCGCTGACGAATTCATCTCACTGGGAAAAAAAGGCGAAGACGGATGAACTCATTAGAAATGGAATGAAGGTGAGTCAGAGCCAACTTCAAAGATCACTCAAGAGCAAATATTTCTTGGAAGTATCCAGGGGATTTTATTTTATGAGAGAGTTGAGCCTTTCCGAAGTATTAGAGATCTCACCAATTGTAGCTCCCGGCACTCGGGTTGTAGCGTACAATTTCCTATAGTGGCTTCCACAAAGCAATCCTTCGCCAATCTAAAACTCTTAAATAAACTATTATCTGAGGAAGAAAGAACATAACAATTCGATTCCTGCTATCTGGCATTCGATTTGGTTTCCAACAATAATAAGTCAGAAGCTAGTTTCCCATATTGCGCAACCGGAGGCACCGCTTCTGGATCTGCATGCTCGGAAGCGACCGGAAGAGTTTGTAGAAATTTCAAAACTGTATAGATCGATGCAGTGACACGAGCAAAATCCTTCCTCTCTGAACCGATGTTGGAAATTATGCTTTCGGCGTTGCGTTCGAAAATGGCTCTTTGTGAGACGAAATTGCGATTTGAACAATTATGAGCGAGACTTCGCCATGGCCAGGAGCATTCCACTCTTGACTAGTTCGGTTTCATAGCACCATCATTCTAGGTTCGCTTAGGCTCAAAAATCGCTACTTTCAAAGCTTTCTATCGACTGCGGCACAGCTAAGGCAGGCAATACGATCAACAATTGCCTCGGTCTGTTTAACTTCATGAAAGTACCATCTGTGAGGTGACAGCTTACGGTCGCAGAACTTTCGACTACAGATAATAACGGTGAAGTCGTCATATTCTTCACTATGTTTTCAATTAATGTGGCCAAAAAGCTGGCCCTACAATAATTAGAGAAACCTACTAATGAAAATGGCACGATATTCGCTTTCGAATGCTGTTTGTTCGAGCAACTCGTTTCAGAGAATCTTATAAAACGTGGAATAAGCTCTATCACTTTGGCACATTTCAATGAAGTGGGTTACTCAGAAAAATCTTCCATTTAAATGTCGCTTCTCCCAAGTGGTCGAGTACACAGCACATGAGGATATTCCTGCGCTTTTGAACGCCAGTAGACTATTTTCAGTGCTGACTCATCGAAGCGAAATTTGAGTTAGGAAGTCGCTCTGCTGTGAAGATTGTGGGCGTTTCATTATTATTCATGCCGTATTTTTTCGAAAAACGCTTGAAAATGCCTCAGTGTTACCAATTTGCGCGAAAACAAGCGTGGTTCACACTAGCCAAATTCGACCAATTGTTCAAAAAATTATTTATATGGAATCATCAAAGTATTAGAAAATAGATCTCATTTATTTCGTTGCCTGCCGGAGTTTTCTCTGCCCGGGAAAAGATTCTGCCCGAGTCGTTGCACGTCTCGTTAAGAGAAATATCTCAACTTCCTTCTCTCGGCAATCAGTATTTGCACTAAGTCGAACTCGCCATTCTACACAACCAACGTTCTATACAGTTGTCTCTTTCATGTTCGAAGAACTCTGAATGTGTTCCCCAGCGATATCATTATCGAATCCAGTGATGCGTTTTCCAATCTTCAGGCAAATTCTTTTCGATATAAACGCCATTGCTTAAATCACCTATTTAGTGTCTATTGGTCGATAAATTTTGCACACATTTTGCTTTTTTCTCTATTTTCGTTCTTTCCTCTAATGGCTAGTGTTACACCTATTTTTTACACCTACTTTGGCTATCTCTTCACATTTCCAGACGTTAAAGCAAAATAGAGTTTGGAAAATGGGAATTAAAGGAGATTAAACTTATCGGATTTGGTAACTTCCGCTCACAGGTGTTGCAAATATGAAAACACCCAAACAAAAGGTAAAATGCATATGGGTGTCGAAAGTCGCATATTCTCAAAATCCAAACTTTGTAATGGAAATTGCGAAAGCACAAATAAATAATCAAATAATAACTCGAGTGAAAAGAAATGATAGCTTCGAAATAATGAATGAATAAGAATGAATAAAAAAACTCGAAAGTAGTAAATGCATACACGCTTCAGAGTTTGTCTATCAACCGCAAGCATACTTAACGTCTCAATATAGACGACATGTGCTGCGCGTACGGCTTGATTCGCTGCAATGCACTCAGTAAAGAGATCCTGCAATGGAGCATTTTTTATGCATTTCTATTGCTCCTACTCTATTACGTTCAACTGCCAGCACAACTTTGCATATATAAGCAATAATTCATGGATATCGTTTCTTTCAAAATTTGTGACAATAGATAACCTTTTGTGAATATTTTAAAGACCTTTAGCTCCATAGTTGAAAGAAATTAATGTCTAAGTCTTCCGTCTAAAGGAATACGAAGTGATATAGCTGTGAATGCCTAGGACCTACCTGTATGCAGTCGTACGTGCAAATATGCTCATCCCATAAAATATGCAAAATTGTGAACAGAGCAGGTTAATAAGTGAACCATTCATTCATGAGCCCCATCTCAGCAACTCAAGTCAAAGATGTTGTTGTTTTTTGGAAGATAATTGGAAGTTTGTTGTTCACTATTATGTTGTTCGCATCGAGCAGTACACAAATCCCATTATTCACATGTGGCGAACTTCAGAGGAGTGTCAATGTGAAGTCCTGCGAACACTCGAAAGAAAGCCTGGATGCGTAAGTCCTGACTGGTATATTCTGAGTAATTCTGCCACTCGTACTGTTTGTAATTATCGCTGACCATATTCCCCTAGTGAATGGACAACATTATGTTGAAGTTTGTCAAGGCAATTTTGCCGTAGTTTTTGTGGAGGAAGAATGCTCCACATCATCAACAAGTGCAGTAAAAATTGCTTAGTGTCAATAAGACGAAGCCTCAGCACCTCAATGGTCAACCGATGCTCGTGTTTTCTGATACGGCCTCCTTGAAAACTGAATTATCGTTGTCACTTTGTAACGCTCTAAATTCCGGACGTGGCAGAAGATAAACAAACCAACGAACACAGTGTGCAACGCTGCTGTTGATTAGAAGACATTCTCTCGAGTAAAGATATGCATATTTTTCCCAAAAATTCGTCACCTGCAAATTGCAACACTTCGGCATTCTCCCAAGATTCATTCATAAACGTAATTAAATGACTGTATGATGATGCATCAGCATTGTTGAGAATTTCGCCAACGGTATATATGCAATGTACCTAAGAGTTTAAATGTGATATACTGCAGTAAGCTATTATGAAATTGGCACTAATTTGCCTCACATGACAGGAAAACATGATCAGAAAAAGGCAAGAATGGGTGGATAAGAGTGGTTGTGGCAATTCGGGAGTGGCAATCCGAGAGCGACTTGAATGTTTCCTGCGCCAAGCTGATGCAGCTTCCCTTCTGCTTGGCAAGAAGTGACGTTGCAGGGTGATATTTTCTACATAAGAATCAGGTGATATAAATGAGTGAACGAAGTACTGCTGCGATTCGCGCTATCACGTGCACGAGCCAAAACAAGCGTTCCAAGCGAAAACGGCCGGTAAAAACGACTCGCATTCACGTCAATAGTGAGCACTCCATTCAGCATGCAGTACGAATGAACTAGACTTGCATAGGCGTTCATTGTTGTACCCAAAATCAAGGAGCTTATTATTGCCTTCTCAGATAGCGCCCTCATTCCCTTGCTGATGGAATCGGCGCGTAGAGTTGAACGGAAACGTTAGCGATTCAACTGTCACTATGTAGATGCAAGAATAAAGATTCGCTCACATAGTTTGTGGTTACGCAAGAGTATAGCCAAGCTAACAACTGAAGCTTCTTCCCTTCGTTTTGTGCAAACGCCTTTGCCATCGCTGAGACTTCATCGAACTCTTTCTGCAATTGAAAAAGGATTTGTAGGCCGATCGGATGTTCAGTTCCTGATACGAATGCTAGTTGACTGACGGTGTCAATAATTTATGTGATTGATTTCAACGATGGGCGATGATAGAATTATCTGAATCATAGAATAAAAGGTTTCCTTCTGAAGTGCACTATGGGCCTTAGATTTGAGCAACCTTCAATTTATTTTTGATGAGAGGTGAGTAAAGGAGGGGAAAATTTTTAAGCAGATGAAGAAATCGCAAAAATGGAGCAAAGAATTTGCAGACCTTCGAAATGATCGGTTCAATCGTTTCCAAGTACCTCGATATGGTATCTTGTAATGCTGGCAACGGTAATCTCGGCAAAAGCGGGTCGTTTGAACATAATCGTGGCGAGGTAAAGCTGACCAACTTATGGCATAACTGTAAATTCAAAAAGGTGACTTTTATTGTCATGGTACCAACACCTACATAGGTGAACAAAAAGATACTTGAAGAAATATGTCAAAGGTGAAATTGTGATCGATAAAACATCGTTCTGTCAGTGGTGAAATTTTTCAGAAGAGCTAGCAAAAACACGATCCACACGAACGGATGTGAATCACACTGAGAAAGTATAGCGGAAATAACGAAGATCGCTGAGTCTGAATCGAACAGATAGCCCTATACAAGCAATTATATGAAGGTCGCGAAAGTTGTGTCCATGAAAGGCTCACAAGCGTTCAACTGATAGAAAGATCAAGGAGCGTTGTTGATTACTATGACACGCTAACGACGAATGAAATATTGACGACACAATTTTTTCAAACATGAAAATAGTGATGATCGAGCATCCGTTATATGCGGTTATGGAAGCGAAATTCATTTGTGCCTCTCAGTATTCGGAAACTATGATGTTTATGCTCAAGGAACGATGTTGCCATTTTTCAATGTTTCAAAGCTCAAAAAGAAACAACTAAACCTTTGGATATAAACAGTTTAGGGGTTAAGCCTCAAAAGAAAATATAACTTACAGTCCATAGTTTTGTTGTAATTGAGCGACTTTTCCGGTCCTCGAAAAGAAATCCCTTATAGCTGAAGTAGAAATACTTCAAGAAACATCTAATCAAGAAAACCGGTGCATAGGCAGCGATAAGTGTTACCTGAAGAATCGACAGTTTCATTTTCCTACCTCTGCATCAACAGTTTGAGGTGTCATAAACGAGTGTTGCTAAAAGACTATAATTCTTTCTTGAATAAATCGAAAGATCTGAGAAATTGCATAGGAGTGGGGGAGAGGGAGGGGGTGGGGGAGGGGAGTGGGGGAGGGGGAGGAAAAATTGCATAGGAGTGTCAAATGTTTTCAAAAAGGAAATATAATTACAGTGAATTATACTACTCTACATGATTCTGCAATTAATTTATGACAATCATAAACAACAGGCAATATAATACAAGCATTTCCCTCAAAAAAAAAATCACTCGTTAGCACATTGTGATAACTAACATATAAAGAGCTGAAAATTTCATTACCATAGCTCTTTGAAGTGCAGTAATTCCTCCATAATGATATCGATTTAGGAAACGCAGTAAAGCACTAGAAGGAAATTGGCATTGATAAGCGATAAGTGCAATGAGAATCGAAGTGAAACATAGTGGATGAATGGGATATAGCGAATTGTAGATGGCATTCTGCAAACGAATATAACCACTGAGAGTGTCAAAAGTGAAAGCTAAAGTCTTAGTGCCATCAACAAATAATTCTGTGATTTGGACAGCAAGATAGCAATGAATATGTCTGAAATTTGTGCCAAAGAAATGGCATGAACGCCTAATGGGCGAAAACTGTGTGAAGCTATTGCGAAAATATGAGGAATATTTTCGTTCCTTGCTCCATGGATAATGTGAAATTAATATCACAAGCGTAATAGCTGTTTCTGAGGTAGGTTACAGAAGTAGTTCACGTCAAACAGAGATAATTCCAAGTGCAACGGTACGAAACTATTTCATTAATGAGGTCCTTTCTCTTTTTGCATTTTCAAGATTTCAACACATCGCTAGCAAAAGAAAAGGGCGATCGAAACACGTCACATAAACAGGTTCATATATTCATAGGTACTTTCCTGCGAAGAATAACACGCAAAAATTCTTAATGATTTATAACTACGTGCTCATTGAGACACAAACTCGGCAATCACATTTACGGAACCACGTGCAGCTAAAACGAAACCAAATTAAACTGACCTCTAAACGATACCATGTTCGTTCCAGTAGTGTTGGATACTTTCCGTCCATTGGAAAAGGTAATTTACGTGGCTGAGTGGATTGCTTGGATGGCACCGTCATGTTCGCCTAAGCAATCAGCTATCAGCAAACTTCGATTGAAATACGATGATTGTCCGATAACATTCAATAGCACGGCAATCTAAAGGACTCTGGGGACACAATGATTCGCTCTCAGGACCATTCATTTGACGCTACAAAAGAGGGCATTAAGGCGAGGAGATATAAATCAACTGCGCACCGTTGCAATCTAATATAGTGCAGAACATCTCAGTTTGCTCTTCATCAACACTAGTGTGTGACAAACATTTTCGTTGTAAGAACTCATTTGGCATTTCACTGGGCTAATAGCTCAACGCAAAAGCAACAAAACAACAACTTCAAATACTGAATTGATGCGAAATATTTTCCATGCTAACTGAATGCAATATCCATTCCTCCAACAGTTCGTGACTGATATCCGAATCATCTTCCAAAGCGTCCGTGCGACCGCTACAAGATAAGCATAGACCAATGTTTGTTTGCCTATAACATTGAAAACTTACTCTGAAAGCTATTTCCTCTCCACCGTTCCTTCTTCCCCTATTGTTAGAGCCGTAAACTACAATGAACTGTTTAGATGAGTGGGAATCGAACTCAGAGTTGTTCGACCTAAACTGCCGTTCAGGTCGAGTTTCCATAATCCATGAATCAGGCTTGCACCGCCTCAGATGCCTCATATCTCTCTTTGTTATGCATATTCGCAGCGGATATTTGCAAACAATATGACTAAGCACTGAGACGCTACTGAATTGCACTACACACACTTTGGAAGCTAGTTGCAGAATAGTAGCACTTTTATGGCTTTCAGTCTGCAACAATATTTCCCATTTCATATGAATAGTTTTTCTGGTGCCGCTTAACGCGCTGCTGCTACCGCTTGTTATATATGCGGGTAATTTCTTCAATATTTGTTTTTACTTGAAGAAATCCTCACAAATCAATGGAATCTGATCGTGCTATCTATGCGTCAACTCCAGGTTCAGGTAACCCACCCGGATTCTTCATCATTGCCGAACCATGGAATTCTGCTCTCTACTCGTTTCCTCAGCTTTCCTATACATTTCGATCTTTCAAAGACGAGCAACTGAGGCTTTAACATAGTACAACTGCAGAAATGAAAAAGTAGCGTTGGGAAGAGTAATAACAAACAACTTATTAAGCATTTTTCGATCATAAAGCAATAATAATATTAATTTACATACAAAAAAAATCGTTTTCCAACTATTTTTACGCTAAATACACAATATTTCACCGTTTGCAATAAATGATAGATAGTATTCTCTACACAACTTCCACTAAATGACGTCTATTTTAAGTGCTGTAAGGCACTAAGCGACTGCACGCAAAGAGCACATGAAATGTGCGACAATTGAATAGCTATTGATAGCTGCTATTCTCAGCTAGCAACGGTGACGATCTTCAACGGTTGATTTCGATATCTGACGCAGTTGTTGCCGATGAGCTTCTATTCCGCACATCTAGGTGGCCTTCAAAGTGCCGTATGTTGCTACTGGTAATGACATCTCGAGATGATTCCGTCGATAACAGTTTCTGCGAATTTTCTACTTGTCCAGCTTTCAGTTTTTCACCCACTCGAGCTCATTCTGATCTCGAAAAATGTCATAATACTATCCATAGAATTTATCCACGAATTAAGCATATCCACCTTTGGACAAGCTTCCGAAAAACACTAAATCTATCAATTTGTTAGCGACCCTGAACTTTATGCACCTTTAAGTGTTTCACTTATTGCGGCGTTAGGAAAATGAGACAGGTAATTCAGCGTTTCCACACAGTACCTCACTTACCTATATATGCGCCAGAGACAACGAGATGCGTTAACCCATTGAATTTCGAGGAAAAATTGATTTCCATATCTCCTCAGTTGTCCCAAATATAAATTCTTCAGCGCTTATTTTGACTTCAGGAATCCGGAGCAATACCCTTGCAATAATATTGCACTACCCCCTTCCTATATTTGCAGGTCGCACATAAAAAGCATAGCTTGAAGGTCCGTGACCCACTTCAAATATTGCATAAAACCACAGCAGCTATCGTTTCTTGAATATTGCTTTCAAAGATCTTTTCCACTCTTTTGCAGCTTCTTACGAATTGTTTGGGCCGTTAAAAGGTTTTGCTCAGAACACTCAAAGGTCGGCAGCTGCTAAGGCACTAAGGCACAGGACGATATTCTTTTTAGGCCAGAAAGGAAGTCAAAAGTGTTGAATCACATCACCATTCACTTACTCAAGTTAAGAAGACATGATTTACTCAAGCATATATTCTTAGCTAACAGCTTATCCTCTCTCTTGAATAGTTGCGAATGTATAAAAGGGTCCAGGAATCCCGATGCCGCTGTTGCAAAAGCGAAAACTCGAGACGATGTAAAGGTTGGATTTCATGAAGAAGCACAGAGTTACTTTCGGAACCACCGCCCAGAATCAGTCTACACATTTCATCAGCAGATTTTTTTTGAACAAGCAAAGCGCACCAAGATACCATATATAGGCCAGCAATCGGTAAGCATGGCCATCGTAACTTCCGGCTTCGAGTGAACAAAAACAAGCAATTTGGGGAGGGGTGTTTCGCATTTGCACAATGCACACTTCAGATAACCTTCGCTGCCGTTAGATGACATGAGTATCAATATCGGTAGTGTTTAATAATGGAAGAAGGCGATCCTTGCCACTATATGCATCAAACCTGCTGCATCCGGTTTCATGAATTTGCGAATAACACATACCTTGAACAACTCCACCTTAATTAAGTTCAGTTATCACTAGGAACAAAAACTGTCGCACTTCAGTTTACTGCAACCTGAAAGGACCGCGCTCAATTTCGCCTCACATAACACCAGTGCTTTGTCACCGATATATCAATGATCTAGCCAATATCAAAATATAGACAAATGTGGACACTATCGTCATATATACTGCAGTTATTACGCATAAAGTGAATCGCATCACCGAATATCAGGATATTCATCCTAATCGTCCGTTCAACTCAGTAATTTTCGACTTGAAGCTTAAAACTGTACAGCTTTTTGAGGAGAAGGATGACGTTGAGTGGAAAATTCTCAATGGGGAACAAGCAAAGATAAAAAAACTTGTTCATCTATATGCGGGCACAAGCCGTCTAACAATCTTCACCGTATGAGCACTAAAGGATTGTGAATAGGAGTTTGAGCTGCTTCCGACGAAGCGAGCATAACAAGGGACCTGGAAAGAGCCAAAATAAATAAATGTGCGGGTAAAGACAAAAAATCAAAATACAATCAAGAACATTCAGTGATAACAAATCAAAATCGTGCGTGGCGTGGAAGAAGCAAAGTGCGCAAAATGAGGTCTCGAAGTTGTCTTGTTTACATTCTACGAAGTCGATCGTGCCAGAAATTCCCTTCTACGATGAAATTTCTGCCGATTTCTTTCCTCAGTATCACTAGCAGTAAACAGGCACAGATATCAACACATTTCATTAATAGTTTGTCGGTTGCAATAGCGGATATGGGAGACGGAACGTTGCCGAATTATATGATTTGGTGAGTATCTCCCCCC
>JAARMF010000665.1:27059-44352 GCA_022844705.1 Toxascaris leonina | reverse complement strand
CCCCCACCTCTCCTCCGCAAACTAATGACTCAAACAATGCATCGGAGAACGTAGTGTGGCCTGCGTTTTTGTTCCTGCTTTGTAAACCCATTGATATTACTGACTGGAAGGAATTCAATGCTTAATCGAAACAAGTGCTCATGTAAATCTATCATAGAATCCGTTCAAGACTCAACCAGCTGAGAAATCTGAAGCCGGCAAATGGAAAATATCACTCGAACTCGCTCCAAATTTTGAGCATATTCAGTGTCGCAGTATTGTCAGTGGCACACAGGTAAAACTTGAGGAGAACAGGGAGGTGTGAAGTATCTTTTAGTGTAGGTTACACTAATTAAAAAAATGCAGCTTAGTTGTTTTTGAATTGAAACTGTCGAAGATGCAAACGAACATCCACAAGCACACATACGTAGGAAGGAGGTGCATCATAGCTGTGCACGATATCCTTACGGCGTGCTGTACAAACGTATAGTAGCAGACGTATAAAACATACCCGCAGCACAAACTTTCACCTCAAAAGATTCACCGACTTCCTCGGCTACTCTCAGTCTCCCCCAATCGGAAGTAAAGTCCGCTTAATTGCGAAATACATCTCACAAAATAAAATGGCGTATTTCAAAAGCGATCCTTTCGATGCGTTCAAATTGTTGTTATGTGTTCGGCGATCGGTACAATCCCTATATCCCGAAGCTTTGCCACGACTACAATAGCGCATCCATGTTGCATATTTCAAGTCGTTATCGCTTATCAAGTGTGATATATCTCGATAAACTGATGTGCTTAGTGCAAAGATCAGAGAAGAAGAAGGAAAACAACAGGAAAGATAATTGCTTGAGTGCAGATGAATGATGCAAAGTTCAGTCCATCGAGCGTGCAAGAATTACAGAGCAATCCACCAAGCAGCCACATAGTACAAAGTCCATGGTGACATTGCGCAGAACTGGTTTAGTGCTGAGGTTAATGCTGCGGTAACTGTCAGGTTTGTGTAATACGCAGTGACACTCGTTCACATTCGAAAGTGCTAAGAAAACGACATCTGAGAAGAGCTAGATGAACGGACAGCCGACCATGATGTCGTTAACGTCTTTGTTTCACTGCGCTCATAAAGAAAAGTGCGCAAGAGGGATTCCGACGTCTTTCATTTGCGTGATAAGATTGCATCGGAATTTCTCGCGTTGCGGGATTTCACAACTTGGTTGCTTCGTTGAGTCGACTACCTTCATTTCTTAAAATATATACTGAAAACTCGTAGATTCCGAAATTCACCCTTTAATTGGGAAATGTGAAGGCTTTAAGAGCAGAGAAAAATGCAAGAAGACAGTGAAGTGGGTCATTTGTTCCGTTGAATCGCATCCGCAGAGATTCGGTTTCATATGAGCTTTAATATTATGAACGCGTATAATCCCCACTATCGAATCCCACTGCAGTTAAAAGCACAACACAAGCTGAATACAAATATCTGCTTCTGTTAGAACAGTAAAAAGGAAAACCGTTGGTGTTTGTGAGAATACACGCAATGTCTGCCATCGTTGTTCACCGTTTGCGACTCTACGTCTACGAGCGTTCATTGCTTATTTGAACAGGCCCATAAAGCAGTCAAGTGTTTTCCATATTGAACTATCCATAAACCCATATGAAATATCATAAAGGGCGATTCATATGGAGAGTGAGGAGGGGTGCGTTCTTGTATTATTTATTTATTCACTTATTTGCTTACGTATAACTATTTAGCTTCTTATTTGCTTATTACTAATAAATAAAGCATCTAAGATGAACCTTTCGTTATATTGCTCATATCAACAAACAAATACGTCAACTACGAATCAAACACATCATTATTATTTTGTACAGTTGTACAAGATTGTGCTTGCTGCAGCACAGTGGTGGTACATTGATTCGAAAGGAAGCATCCATGCGTTCCACAAACCATCTGATGCAGTACATCGCAGTGAGTCCCATATTCATTGAAGGCTTAATGCGATCGACATCCTTGGACATAAATGGAGAGCAAGCTGATGAGCAACACTTCCTTATTTGATAAATGAATTGCAAATTGACTGTCACTCATGGCGTACACAACAATGAAGCTGCTCTCTAATTCAACTTCACTTTTATTTCCAATATGGGAAAACATTTTAAAATATGCGAGGAAACAATAAGAAGTCATAAAAATTGTTAGAGATGACGTTCTCTTTGCACCCGGAACTTGACATGAAGGAATGAAACGACATATAGGAACGAAACGGCTGCAATATACAAAAGAGTGTACGACGTAGGGGCGGCGGTCAG
Source organism: Toxascaris leonina (assembly GCA_022844705.1). Lineage (NCBI taxonomy): Eukaryota > Metazoa > Nematoda > Chromadorea > Rhabditida > Ascarididae > Toxascaris > Toxascaris leonina. The sequence continues at coordinate 42,066 of JAARMF010000665.1, read as the reverse complement.
AGGACGTTCCCCCCGCAATTGGGCAAGGTCAAGCGGACTGCAGAGGGCACATCGTCATATTATTGTGGTAGCGCAAAGAAACAATTAAACGAATATGTATGCAACACGTAAGAAACATTGAATTTAATAGTTATTTATTTGTACAAATGGGAAAACAGTTGCGTTGGACTAGTTGTGGGAATAGTGATGTGCATGTAAATACAAAGATGAGGTGTAGACAACAGTCATCGACCACCATCGAATTGAAAATATTACACTTCCGCATGCGTGAATAGTGCATGTTTATTGAAAGGATTCAATGTTTATGAATTTTGCTTTTCTTATTCCTTTATGATAGAGGCTCGTTCAACTATCGTTTCAAGCCGATAACGTTGCTCGTCTTTGCAAGCTTTATTTAACTGGATCCAATTTGACTGCCGCTGGATCTCTTCACCCACCCTCCATTTCGGGAAATTTTTGTCGAGAAATTATGGTTGTTTGTGTGCCTGCCTCTACGAAACTCACATTCGGAGCAGATTATATAAAGTGCGGAATATATGCACAGCATATCGTATCTAAACTGTGGCAGATTGTCAAATTTCCGCTCAGCTGATACATAGCAATGGGTTACACTTATCGGTGAAAGTTTTATAATTTGATGACCTGCCATCACCAGCAAACTCAGAAGAGCGCAATAGCAGTGATATTTTGAGTTCAACTAAGCGTGAACTTCTTGGACTTGCCAACGGGCTTCTAGAATTCGATGGATCCACAATTCCCGGAAATTCGCCACATATCAGATTGTGAAAGGAAATATTGCAATTCATCGACTATCCTTAACAGTCATGAATTATGAGGTAAACTTTGCTGTTACTCTCTGGTAGCCTCTCAAGATACGCGAGTAAAAATGTGGATTCAACCTGCTGTCGATAGTGCCATGTTCGTGAACGCTCGGAAGGCGATCAGGCGTTTATCAATACAGATTATCGATCATGGAGATATTGCAACTCAAAATCGACGTTTTTCCTCATTCGAACGTGATGAATGTTGGACTCGACAGATGTGCAAACATGACTGCAAATGACGGGAGTCTCCTCAGTGCATTCGGCAAAATAGGAGGCTCAAGCTAACAACACCTCCAGGACTGGATGCGATGAGGAGCGAAACGTTTTTTTTTTTTTGTTTTCTGTAAAAACGATTAACGGCTCACCCTCTGAAGTGAAGTAAAATGCGTTTAGCGATCATCAGCGCACTAGCGGTCCTGAACGCGCTGCGCAGCACAGGGAGTTCTGTATTGAAAGTCTCCAAGAAGAAAAGCCTGTGCGTTTCGAATTCTTTTAAAGGGAGATATAACTAACTTGCAGTTTCAACTAAAGAATTTCCCGTCGGAAACATGACGAAGCATTCGATTAAGACAATTCCCTCTTGCGTAGATGCTTTCTTGCACTGACCCCGAATGGCCTGAAACTCGCTGGTGATACACCATTACAAAACATGTGAAGGGGATGACGATCGTCGCATAAGACTTCATCAAGTTCTATGGCCATAAATTTATTTAACGAAATATTCATTTTCAGAATGCCCCCCCCCCCCCCCTCCCCCTAGCGACTCATCTTTATTACGGGTGCAAACTCACATGCAGAAGGCAATTCCATTACAATACATGGATAAGAATAAGCGTCATTGAAGTTAGATTCTCTGCGGTGTAACTCATAGCACTTAAACAGCTGTGAATGATAGTCATTCATGTGGATGCTATGATGTCATCTGTATGAGTGGAATGAAACGACCGATAAAGAGATATTGGAATTTGATGAACGAAAACTGCTCATGTAGCATCGAATTTATGATAAGGAAACCGATAGGAATCAGAGAAATGTTAACGAGGGAATGTTTATAGAAAATTATTTAGTTGTTATTTAGGCACTAGCTGCCGAATGAAGAAATCGGGCAGTTTCGTTCATGATTTAAAGTTCAGCTTTTTGACGGCACGGGAACAGAGCGAGCGGAACAATTTGTGAGATTCATGCAACAAATGAGTCCCACTAAAACTGCAAATGGAAGCCGAAAGCGCACAAATGTAGTTGTATTTATAGTGCACTTTCTGATGATTCTCTATTTGATAAGGCTTTCGGCAGCTAGAAGCGATAATGTTTATGACGAAAGCTAAGAAGACCTTGTCCGCTTACGTTCATGGAAAACAAATATAATTCGAATGAATCCGCTATAGTTCTGTTAAAACTGCCATGCCATCGCCATAAAACACTTCGTAAGCCAATTCAGAGCGCCTTTAAACGAGTCCGGCAACCTTTGCACAATAAGCTCATGGATTTCTCCAACCTCAGAGAGAGGGATTGCCCAAATGTCTCGACTTAAAGGCATCTCATGACCAGGTCAAGTAGTAAGGAATTCGTTTCCTCGGAACCGGAACATGTAGCAGTGGCTGCAGTGTTGTCTGCTTATAAAACAAAATCAGGCGCGTGCATGTTCTAGCAAATCGTCATCCTAAAGCTCGACATCGAAAAACTCTCCGTGCTTAAGGCATAGGATTTTGCGAGATAAAGACATCGTATTTTGTGCAGAATATTATCCATCCGTACGCATAATTAATAGTGTTTTCTCTATGTATATTTATTCAGAACCTTTTGTGGCTTGTGGATAATTGCAATAATTTGCCTACAATGTGTAATGTTTGCAACTGCTAAAAACATTTTATACTGTTGCCAGCGTTAAGAAGATCGAAGTTCAAATTATGCAGAGAAGAAAAGGAAAAAACTTTCAAAGCAAAAACAGAACGTTCCAAGCAGTACACTCTTCAATAGAGGGTAAAGTCCATTGCTGCAAAATATGTGATCAACATAAGCGGACTTTGTGCAATATGATTGTGGTTGACGGCCTTTGTAGCCAAATATGAGCGGCTCTGTCTCGCCTATAGTGGGCGGTTGAACTTTTGCAAATAAAAAGAATCCGTCGCCGAAAATGCGCACATTGGGAAACATTTTAACCGGATGTGCCTCCATCATTACCTGCCTCGGTAATTTTTTATTCTCACATAAATGGGCAATTTTTTGGGAAATAATTCATGCTTCCATTGAATGAAATCCTCATCCAAATATGGTTTACTACCACATAAGTGGATATAAATTTCCATAGAGGCAACGAGGAATCAACAAGTTTACTTTAGAAAACGTATTCATTTGCATACTTGAACGCCACGTTTGCTTATACTTCTCCAGTCGGATGTGCTATATGCAACAATGAAAGATGAAGAAAGGATTTTGGCTTGAGCACAGAGCTTTTATCGTTACTTAAATGACGTGCTCGTCTTCAGTTTCTCAAGAGAAGCGAATATTGAACAACAAGTGGCCAGCTTAGCAGTTTCATAGGGATCGTGCATACTCTCGCTGCTTATCGCGTTTGAAATGCCCTCCAGGGCGCTCATCATGCAGGTGTCTTCGTTGTCGACCCATATTTCATCGCTATTCCGCTGTCGCCTAAGAAGAAATGACTAATTTTTGAGTATCGTTCAGTTAAACAAAAACATTTTTTGATCTATGAACCGCTTCAATTGTGCTTTGCGTTCTCCACATTAAACAATGTGTAAAGGTAGCGACTTTTTCTTTTGAAACCTATAGCGTACTTTCATCCTTGAAGACGCACAACTCTCTATTTAAATAGTCGAGACAACCCCATTCGTCATCTCTTTCAAAAATCCTTCGGTAACTTTCCACTTGCCACCTGTAGAATATTTGAAGGCATGCATTCACTCGTTATCATACCCATAATGTTGATGGTTAAGTTTTCTCGAACACTGTGGAACCGATTCTCGTGAGATTCGCTATGAATGCTGTCTATATATTACTGAAATGCTTGAAGCACTCTAGAACAATGACACCCATCGATGCAGCATTACCTATGATCATCCCTCCTAGCAGGATTTCGATGTAATTTCACTCTTTTTTTTTTGAAAATATGCAAAATATTTGAAGCATAGTTGACTTATTTTTTGCTTCGCATGTCTTGGCTACTGAAGAATATTTAAACACCTCTTTCCTATAGTATAGTCTCCAAAACGGAGGATTTTCTTGAGGCCATAGGCCATCACTGTACCATCAACGTGGCATGTATTGTTGTCAGAGATTTTATTCTAATGTAGATTGTATCGTCCGATTGTTCACATCCCTTGAGGCATTTCAACCTCAATGTAGCGTAGGTGAATTGGTTAACGGCGCAACCCGTGCAGGCAATATGCTCGACCTTCTCCTCACTAAGGATGTGACCCTCGTAAGCGAAGCAATCATAAGCAAAAGCTTCTCTACGCCAGTATACATTTTGGAATAATGACCAAACCATCAGATTTTGCGCCTCTTTGTAAAAGAAGTTTTTGAGCATGTGACTGCATTTGGATAGTGGAATGAATGTGTCCATAAACTGGGACGTATGATTATCCGATTGTTCAGACATTGAGGAAACGTATGAGCGCTTCATCGATTTCTTCAATCATATTTTTGGTGTTTGTATCCCATTGGAAAGGGTATAATCAGCCACCCCATCCTTGTCCAAACACATTCAGCAGGTAAAAATGGCAGGTAAATTCAGTTTTTATGGCTCAACGGCCACAAGCCAGGCGTAAAAAACTGTTCTCCCACCGAAATTGTCAACAATTCAAAAAAATTCACGAAAAGCGCTTGATATTTTCTGCAAGTAACAAGTCAATCTGTAAACACGCCAAGGGGGATGTTGAGCATTCGGCGAGGTATATGTGTTTCGAGCGACGTCGATTTAGGCCTCATTACGACAATCCCACTAGATATCATCTGTTCGCCGGCTTTTCCATGATATTTTCCACGAAAACGACGGGTTTCTTCTGGTGTTCCACTTTTGAAGTAATCAACGACTAACCGTCGTGAATGCGATTGTGGAATCTGTAAGAAACGCTATTGATACATTTATGAATCACTGATCCAGTGTACTGATTCCGATTTACTCTACTCTTTTCTCGCTTTTCTCTATCATTTTTGTTGCTATGATTTTTGCATATTTCTGTTCTCGCCATTCTTGTATTATTATCGCTTACATAATCATCCAACATGCTGTTTTCCAATGCTTATTGCACTTCCTTTATTCTCACAATTTAAACAGTAATTTTTTGTCGCTTTATTTTCTTGAAAATGGCAGTGTTCTACCTAAAGAACCGCCTAGAGCTGACAGTATAGCCCAAACCTGTCTTGAACTTCCTCTTCACAGCGCTTCATTCTCACGGTATCAGTCATAGAGGGAATACGAACACGCCCACGGTAATCTAATGCGTGGTACTGTAGATTCCATAATGCTCACGTTACGCATATACAATCCGAATATGTGCTATCACTGTTTTACAAGCCTCATATTGTTTCAAGGATTCACAATGCCAAGCGCTTTATCAGGTGCCGTTAGTGCACAATTGACAGCAAAAAGCCTTGCTTGTGAAGGAATTTCCGATGCAACAGTAGCACAACTCGCCGCATCAACGAAAGCGCCAAACAATATCACCCCGGAAGGACACAGCACACAGCCATACGTACCGACTCGTCTCCCGTTTCAACCGTTCTGGCATTATCCATCAACACTCGAAAGGGTCGCCTACAAACTGCTTGTATGATTATTTCTATTTGATGAGTGCCATTTTCAAAATCACATATGTTGAGGTTGGGTGCACACGGAAGATATAGTTGAATTTCTTTGAGGAATGGAAGCAGAATTTTTAGTGAACTTACTACTATCTATATGAAAAAGCTTTTAGCACGAAGCCCTCGTTTTTCCATCTCAGAGTGATTTCAGTGTGGACCCGATTTGTTCATCCTCCTATTTCAACGACATCGGTTTGTTGAACATTACACGATCGCTGTTGCTAATCGTATTTCACAGTTTCGTCCATCTCGATTAATCATTATGATTCATCGAAGATGATTAAACACTGCCATTGAAGCGAAAGAGTCTCCTCGTTGAGTTTAAATATTAGCTCGCATTAAACAAATTTTCGAGGACAATGCAGATTCAATTATAATTGCAATGTAGAATGCATTGTGAAGGATAGCGATAAAATTACGAACACATATGCTTCTGCAAAATGTTACCACTAGAAATTTGCTTCTGTAGTTTATTCATCGTTCGTCTCTTCCTATAAACTCGAAATCATACCATGTTATATTTGCATTTGATCGTTGATTTTGGCTGATTGGCGCTGAAAGTCCCCTCGAGTAGAAAATTATTTGATGGCAATGCTACCGCTTCTTTGCAATTATTCATCTCAATAATTATTCAGCTTGGTGCTTGCATTTCTAGCAACAATACGTAAGAAACGTAACGTTTTAGTCCGATTGTGTCTTGAAAGCAAATCAGAAACAAGCAAATATTCCAACGTTTAATGTAGCCTCATACTTCCAACTGCAGTGGCACTTACATTCATCTCAATTCACTGTGGATGAAGTGATCAGAGACTGCAGTGTACAAAACTTAGAATACCACGTGAAGGAAGCTTGTTTTACTGCTCAAAGAGAGCAGCATGATCGAAAAATTTTGAATGAGGAGAGAGATTCGAATTTTGCAGTTATGCGGAAATAAAAAATTTCTTGTCCAACACTGATCAAGACGTGAGTTTTTACACCACTGTGAGAATTACAGTTTAGAAGGCATAAAAATTCCATTGATAGAATGTTTGCTATAATAGTGTCGGTTCCCGAAATACCATTTGAGGCAATAAAACTAAGTCTCTTCCCCTCTTGCCTAAATTAGAATAAAAGAAATGTTTTACGTTATCGGGAGAGATATTCCAAATAAGGCCAAAAGATGTCGGGGAAATATTATAGATTGGTCTGACTAACCGGCTATGGCCAGTTCCTCCGCTATATTTCGGTATCGCGGTAGCTGTCGCTTCGGCATATCATGTGGGCTTTCAAACGAATGCCTTCCTTTCATTATTGCCCTATGCGAGTTCGTTATGGCTACGTATCCTTCGTATTGGAATCGTGAGTTTATTCTTCACGCTGAATTTGAGGTCAGTATAGAACGATCCTACAGCGCTGAAACGATCTTGACGAGGCGTTGATTGGATGGTCATCAGATGATGGTCGTTCTCGTTTACAAGTCGATATCAGATGGATTCCTGCTCCAACTATATCATTAGTTTTGGTCACTGAGCAACGGACATTGGAATATATGCCCAATGAATTAGGCGAATAGAGGCACCGATTAAAATGCTCCTTCGAATTTAAGTGAAGACAGTTAGTCACAATCTTTCGAAATTTCGATTTTCCACTTCCTAAGCACAAGAAGCTGGTCATTTATATTATCTCTAAAAGGTGCGCTAATATTTTCAGCGTATTATTTTTTTTTGCGGCATTTGAAGTGCAGAATATAAATGGGACCTATATCTTATATGACGAATGAGAGTAAATAAAAAGAAACAGGCAACTGCGACTAGATGAGAAATCAGCGTGAATTTTGTAGTATAGTCATGCGGACTGTGGTCGTACAAATTTCTTCATAATTGAAGTCATCGTACTGTTGTTCCACCTGCCGTATTTCAATTTAGTGCAATCGGCGAAACGTGCAGTTTTTTCTTTCTTCTGCAATCTTCATTCACATTGAGCAAACGCACCCGAAACTTGCAAACCACTGCAAAATAATCCGCAGATGAAGGTCATCTTGTTGAAATACTTTAATTCAAATGCAGAATTGCAACTTGACTACATAAGCATTGCCCAGTAACACATAATCTCGAACAGAAACCCCAAGGCTATATAGTTTCAATAGCGGCTTTTTTCAGTAGCAGTGGTTTGATTAGCAGCTTATTTTAATCTTGCATTGCATCTAATCAACATGAAATTTTCAGGCGTCAATTGCCACCGCCTATATTCCTGTCTTCGTCATTCGATGGGCATTGAAGCATTTCTTTTTCAGCTACCATGGATACCTATTTGAAAGTCCATCTCAACCGTCGCTGAAAACGAAAATTTGGAGAGTAATAACTTGCTGTCATTGACGAATCCGTTAGTCCCTTTCGATACATGAAAGGCGACGTAATTGACACTTAAACTCTCGAGGTGTTAATAGAGGTATTTTCATTGCTCGATCACTTTAAGCAATGCGATATAGTTCTTTCCTGCACTTATGATGAGATAGCAGTTGCTGAAATTCAGGTCGTTCCTAGATGGATCCGGAAGATATGCACGTTTAAGTTTCACCTCGAAACGCTTTAACGAATCGTCAATTGCTTGGCGCGTCTCGCTGCTCAATAGCAAAACGTCTTTCTTTGAATTTGTCATATTCGAGAAAGATGCGTCAACATTTCCAGATTGTGCACAAGGTTCTCCTCTATGCACCACGCCGTCTTCGTTCATGTGATGCACTACTTCCCAATCTTCCTTTGCCGAAGCTTTCCGATACCATCGAGCGTTACTTGGATGCGTTGAAACCGATCCTTACTGAGGTTTGTTTGATCGTTTCAAGCATCTTTCCGCTTGCAATAGATCATTGACAAGATTTAGATAAAAGCAAAAATTCCGACGTTCTCAATTACCTCAATCAGCTTAACACAGCAGCTGTTTATAGTCTTTGTCACAAGATCGTTATATAACCACAATAAATTCGTCATATGAACTAGACTGGGAACTTTGAACAGTTTAATGCTTACGTGTGGCTGCTGTTATGCTTTGTTTGCGACTAAAGAAGTTCATTTTCAGAAGGAGCATGGAAATGTACAGAAACTGGCACACGAATTTGCGGAACGTGATGGTAAAATACTTCAATTCATCACGTGGATCTACTCGTGCTTCGTTGATAATTACGTTAGTGTAACAGCCTCGTCATTGTTTTCATAATTTCTTTATTCGAAGGAACAATTCCTATAACGCTCAGTCTCAGGAAACCCTTCCTACTCCTCTTGAAACCGTATTGAAACAGCGAGAATTCTGCTGCAATTACAGGTGTAATATATCATTCATTAGGGCATATATTCTTTTGCGATCAATTTTGAGCGCATAGGCTTTGAAGCGATGGCGCTTTATGCTGTGATGATCGAAACTGAAATTAGCCATGGTAAAACTGAGGCAAATCAGGGGATTTAAAGATTTGAAGACTTATCATAGCAGGCTTACTATTGAAATGTTGACTGCTAGGCGTAGTCGAAAAATATATTGCTTCGTTAATCCCAACAGAAGTACAAATCCCGTCCAATCGTCTATTTCGGCAGTACTTCGACGACGTCTAAGGATCATCAGAAAAACATAAGCACAAAACATATAAGGGAATAATTTTTGAACGCTGGTATCGTTATGGATGAACAAGTTGGCAGGTTCTGTCCTCTAATTTGGTGCTATTTTCCTGCAACACCATTTTCCTTTTGAACGTAGTTCAGGTGAACGCTAGCTTCCGATTTATACCTTCAAATGAATGACTTTTGCAATCATTGAGCTCGTATCAGTGACGTCTTATGGGTTTCTTGCCTCATTGAACATGAGAAACTTCTCTGTGCACTTTTCCATGTAGTTTATGTTCTCGCATCAGCTATCCTCCTTAGTACCAAAGCTTATCTTTTTTTTTTGCTTATTTGACAGAATGTTCTTAAGATATAATATAATAGTGCTATATTCGACCATTATGCTATTTAAAGACGCCCAAAAATATGCGCACCTGCATCATATTTTGCAACGATCTTGCTGCATTCGGTATCCAATTATTTGGTGAAAGCATTTCTTATTTGAAGTATCGAAACACTTCACATTAAACGAATTAATTTTTATGACGGTTATTTTTTAACCGGCAACTTTACAAAATTCGATATCACGCCTTCTCTTTCGGCACTTCACTCTTCTATCGTAGGTTGTACATGTCCTCATTCATACGAACTTATATTTGACTAAAATCCTTTCCCTATTTAGACCTAGTGGTAACATCCGACTTCAGTGATTGGAATTCCCACTCGCTCACAAGTTCGTTCCCACTCGCCAACTGCATTTTGCACTTCATTCATAAAATGCTGGAATAGATTGATATCAAAGGATATTGTGCCGAGTAGCGTTTTCTTCAGAATCCATAAAATGTATTTTGCAGGTTACTACATTTTGGGAAAAATATGCTTATCTATCATCACGTGAAGGACTTCTAATAAACACGAGCTTCGGCCACTGTGTAAGTGTTCGACTGTAGAGATTGTTAAACCGTTCTTCGGCACGTCATTTTTTTTAGTGTATTACCATCCACAATTTCGTTGCTGATGACTGATTCGTCAAAAAATGTTGGAAAACTCTCATTAATTAATCTGTATATGGGAGTTGCGCACAGTTCTTTCTCACACTGCCCAGACAATTGGGTTTCAGGTTTTGATGTTAGCCTTGATCCAGACTCTGATGCAAGCAGGTTGACGCCAAACTCGCTCCTTGCATGTTGTTTCCGTTAACCAGGTAGCTAACAGCACTGCTTTGGATAAAGAAAATCTTGAAATGGATATTATTCTTTCATTTTTGAATTCTTCGACCAACTTAATGTTCTCGACAAGCCGTGAACAGCCGAACGAGATAGTTATCTCTTATGTGAATACCGAAACCTTTGTTTTGACGATCAAAATGATTGCTCGATCCATGGAATGTGCTATGTACATAAACATTATTGCAAACTGCAGCGAGGCTAACGCATTAGGCCATTGACGCATTTGTGCTTTGAAATGATATATGAAATCATTGCGCTCCACGTTTTTCAGTGCACCGTTATTTCCAGGATATCTTCCAACAAAGACCGTCAATAAGCCAAGCAGAGCGCATTGCCCGTCTAATGTATTTGGAATGCTTAGCGATGATGGCGGTCGATCGGGAAGAAATTTTACCGGTAAGTAAACGCACTTAGGAACAAAGATATTTCCCATCTCTGCTAATGCTCTCTCTTTCTCTCTGTCAATCATGTTTAACCTGCTGAAGCCACGCTTGCCTCTCATTTACCTCTACTTGCTCGTATTGAAACAGTGTTGTCGAAAAGCGTGAAGGCAATTTCAGGACCAATGGAGCATTGAGCAAAATTCGTGCAGGAATTTAGTTGGTCATTGCTGCTTAAAGTTACAGTCACCTATCATGAGAGGAATCCACGCTATTTGATCGGCCTGAAATTTGCACAATTTCTCGCTTATTCCTCGAGAACCGGCGAGTTTTGGGCACCGTGTCAAGTTTCAAAGTTCCCGGCAGGGAAATTCTATCATCTCTTCCAGTGCAAAAAAGTCAGAAGTAGAAACTGAATATGTTGGATCACTCCAAGTAAGACAACTAAGAAAATGCGTTCACGGCATGGTCAGATTGATATTTATGATTATTTTTGCATAATCAATTGAACACTGTTCGAGTTCGTTTTCAGCCTGGAAATGGTTTGATGTGTGCTGAGCACTTCCAGAAATATTATGCGACAACACGCGTTCCTGGAACAGAATGTGGTAAATTTTCGTTTTCACTTGAGCAGCTAGCACTCGTCTTCCAATGAGTGGGAGCCTTGTCCTGCCGCGGGAGATCGAGCAGTCTAGCCAGGCGATGTTGACCACCTGTCATCAGAGATGTTAGCTTAGCTTTTTTGGAATCTCAGTTGTACTAACGGAAGAAAGTACTCCTGAAACAGTTCTGATGAGATTTCCCTAACTTTGAGCAAAGGGATACTCTCGTTATGGAAAAAACCGAAACATTTCGGAAAATACTGCGGTGGAAAAAGCACCCGTTCAGTTATTACAAATCAGAGGTCACTAATCTATTGTGAAAGTCCATCGAAATTTGTTAATCATTCTCTGTATTGACTCGATGATAAACATGTTTATCACTTTCCATTTTCAATTAACATGAAATGCAAGATTTCATGCTACACCCCCCCCCCCCCTCTTCAAAATTGATCAACCCAAGCGTCTGTCACCTCCATTTGATTTGCGCGCATATCACATAAACTTCCTATAACTCTATTAGCTCTCTTTATATTTGCTCCGAATAGTTGCATCATCATTATTTCCTCGCTCGTTCCCGAATTCCCTCGAGGTTGACATACGCGCCATATCTCCACCGTCTTGATGATTCCATAGCTGTGTTGCGTCTGTCCTGAAAAGACATTGCATCTGAAGCGACAGATAAATGCTCCGGTTGGTGTATCGCTCTGTTTCACCCCAAAGTTTATCTAGATAGCTTCAGCCGGTTTAATATTCCTTGAGGTACTATTTATTGAATCATTCAGATACTTTGTGCAGCCGATGTATTTCGAAGCATTTTGTGCTAATTCACAAGGGTCGTTATTTCAAATTGAACGCTTATGATGAGAAGAATCGTCTTCATAGCATCGAATATTTGACCGAGTAAGTGCACATTGTTCAAATTGCATTCAATCGCATCATTGTTCCAAATAAATGGCGATCGCTTGTAGATAGGTGATATTTTGTTGTCTCGTTAAACTCGACCGTATTTCACAACTGCACACAATCTCATGGACAGTTGTAATCGTGAACTAAAAAGTCCAACATACGTTTATTATCTCACTATTCGGAAGGCAAACAAAAAGCAAGGCGTCATGTGGTAATTGCTTGCACCTGTGCGTTGTGCTGTTACGATTCACTGAAAGCTTAGCGAAACTGTTAAGCGGAAAGAAACACATATAGGTGGCGGTAAGGATTGTAGACATATTGGATTTTATGTGAATCGAGGTTGAAACATCTGTCATATTATCATCGTTTGAGAGCGAATACTAGAATTTTAGAATCATAGAATGAATCCTACTGCGATGAATGGTGTCCAGTTTCTCGAAACAGTAAACAAAAATCCTAAAGATTCTTGTTCCCAGCCCTCTAGCCAAGATTTCTCGAGGATTGCCTGGGCAATCGCGATCCCAGTGACTGCAAACTTTCCACAGACAGCAATGATCCCGCCCGTCAATTTTTCTTGGAATAGGGCAGACAAAAAATAGGGGCGGGGAAGATGACTGGGGAGGGGGGGATGAGGCCAAGTGGTTAGTCCCGCTGCCTCCACAACATTTCCGCCCATAGGCTGCTTCGTTCATTTATGTATAGTATATCGTTTCAAGCGCAGTCAACGAGGTGCTCACGAGCGAAGATGAGCCTGTAGATGGCGAAGAATACATCGCCACACTGACGGCGGATGATCGTTCAAAATGGCGTGAAAATCGAGAGAAGTTCTTCCTCGACAATGCCACAAATCGACGTGCACTAGAAACAATCGAATCTGCAATCAGCTTTGGCTCGATCGAAGATTTCGACCTCTTTTCATCCACAAAGGTTATGAAGTGTCCGCATATTTCCTCGTTTTCCAGTCTTTCTAAAAATCATCCGAATTATGCAATTAAAGCCCTTAATCAGATCAGTTCGGCGCTTTGAAATTGCACATAAAACCGGCACAAATACAAGGCGTTTACTTTATAATTTTACCTATCATTTGCCTTTAATTTGAAATTCTATTTCCTTTTCTGCGCCATCCTTTCTCAAAAATATCTTTTTTATCAGCAAATGATATCTTAATTACGAATGGATGATTTCAGGGAAATCCGGAATTATTAGATCATTTTGATAAATTCATGTTGGTTGGCAATGGCAAAAATATTTGGGCTGATAAATCGGTCTGCTTCAGTGTCTCGAGAAATGCGCGGGTTTGTTCGTTTCTTCGTTTCTTTCCGTAGTCCTCTTATTCCTATCATTTATGTGTATATGTATGTATTGAAGTAGTGCTCACGATTTAAATAGCAGAGTGTTTTTCTCCTGCATCCAAAATTTCTTGGGATTTTTAAACTCAAATATACATTCCAAATAGAAGGTGATTCCTGTCGTCAAATTTTGCAAGAAACTCTTCCACTCACCTCCAGCTAACGCATAGCCGCAACAGGATGGCTATTGTAGAGCAACTCTATATAGATCCTGTCTGCGTAGTTCACTTGTCAAATAATATCACACAATAATCTTCGATGTAAAGTTTAAGACTCGTCATTATCGCACGGTACTTCTCAGGGTTGCAGTCCAAACAAATGCAATTTGTCTAGATATGAAAAGTGTTTCGTTGAAGATGCATTACATATTGATTATTGATATTTTATCACTGTTTGTAAAATATTGTTCAGTTTATGAAATTATATCTTCAGTGGGGAGGAACGAATGAGCATTCGATTGGGGATGCAATTGATCATGACCTCTTCTTGGAAAACTTTGTCTTCATGGATTACTGCCTATCCAAGTAAATAACTCCCTTATTTTTTTTCACGTCTTTCTATGCTCTGACTGGTTTTTTGTATTACATTTTTGTATCACATTTTTGGCCTATGATGAATTACTTTTCATTCTACTTTAATTGCTGATTTCTTGAATCAGGTTTCGACTTCAGCAATTACTATGTCCCACATATAGAAGCACGAGATTGAAATTGAGCGTGCAGCTGAATCCGATAACAAATGGATACGCAGAATGTTAAGCACTGTCTCCGCATCCTCACTTTTCATGCGCATTCGGGAATTCGGAGGTCGCGAAGGCAATGAACACTGCTCTCCATTTTTTGGTTGCATTCTATTAGATTCATCAAATCTTCAATGTAGCAGAGGTGTGTTTGGTTCATCAACCTAATTTAGACTGAACGACCTGGTCTAGAGAGTTTTGCTTTGTGCTGTTAATGGTGACCTCTCAGAAATTCCAGACATCAGTCGAGTCTGGAATTGCTGAGAAATGATGCACTACGCGTAGAAATATAAATCAGTCTATTTCTGTTTCACAGCTTATTTGAACCTTATACACTTTTCACAGAATTTCTCGTTGTTCTTTTCAGCGATCCGGTTAACGCAGCTAAACTTCGTGGACCAACATCAACGTATGCGCTTCATAACGTCAATAAGACGAAGAAAATCGAGCGCATCAGTTTCGATATCAATGAAGAGGTTTCCTTAGTTTCCTTTTTGCTGTGTCGACCAATGCTATATTTCTTGGTTGAGTTAGTTGTCCGCTCTGTCGGGGAATAGCATATGTGCGTTTCATCCCCCCCCCCCC
>JAARMF010000665.1:5678-19968 GCA_022844705.1 Toxascaris leonina | reverse complement strand
CCCCCCCCCCCCCCCCCCCCCCTCCACCTAAACATTATGCAAATCCTTCTCCTACCCTCTTATCGTCCTCTTGACACTGGTCTGAAACAAAAACCGCAGCCTGATTTTACGAGTGCAATCACAATAATATTGCAGTTGAATATGGGTAACACTGCCATGCTTGTATTGAAAAACAGAAGAGACTTCGCTTCCACTATGTTACTATTTCATTTTTTGCTACAACCGCATCGCATTTTAGTCCGCTGAGGTTGAGAGCTGTAAAATTTTCGATGAATTTTGACAAAGGAAGTGCATCTTGCCCGCAGAAAGATGGATTTGGAATGACAAAATATCGGAATTTGAGGCAAGATGCGTATCATGTGCATACAGTTGGGGGTCTTGAGTTTACGGAAGAGGATGCACGTTACGCCCATTTATTTTCGCTCTGCTTGAGTTCTACTCTATTGTTCCCGTTGATCTGTTATTTCGATCGTGTCGATCGTTCGTCATGATTGCATCCATAATTATATATCATCTGACAAATTTGGAAGCTCCTTCCATCGGCCATTTGAGATAAACTGCAGGTTTACTTCAAGAATTTAACAGCGTCACTACTTTGGAGCCCATCAACTTGTTGTGTCGAGAGGACTAGTCGAGATGTTTCACGTTCTTCGCCCATCACATCATATAAAAAAAAGAAACATGGGATGGGGATGATAGGTAAGTATAAGGCTCTTTCTTCTCGGTTTTATATAGAGAAAGACACTTTTGTCGGCCATAATAAACTGCATACAAAGCAGTTGGGATGTTGATTGCGCAAAACGGATTGGAATGTTCTTTCGGTCGCATTCATAACCGGTTTCATATTGCAACACTTTCATCGAATAATCACATCATCAGCAAACTGGAATCAGAGAAATGTGAACGGCGCAATTGACAGTACCTTTCGATCAAGCTCTTCTATCCTTTCTTGTCTTTGGTTGCTCGATCGTTCACATAGGTCTTCCTATTGAACATCTTTCGTAATTGCTCTCCTTACTCCCTCCTCACTCCATATCTTTCTCAAAGCAAATTACTTGATGCGAGAGTGATGCTTCTGCTGACATCTTCATGAACTGGGTGTAAATCCGGCTTGTTGGGAATTCTAAGGGCCAAACAAGTTAGCACTTGCCCACAGTAAGCGTAAACTCATTTCGACAAACATTTTACTAATGTATCGCTTGTATCCAGTCGATATAGCTAAATGTGTATCTCTTGTAAATTTCATAGAGGCAATGGACATGGTAGATGGCAGAGGATGATTTCAGAAATTTCAACCTCACCTACCGATGAGATGCTGTTCAGCGAGCGCACGTTCGATTCGCCAGATGCGAAGAGAGCGTACATTATTGAGAACAACCTCAGAGTGGCGCAACATCGCAAAACAAACAGCGTCTTCTCACCAATTTCTGGGCAGGAAAACGGATCTGAGAAAAATGAAGCGAAATATTGTTTCCTTCACAATAGAATCAATTCCTTTATGGCAATTATCGAATATTGCGCTGTAACCATGAAGATATTGCAAAAGACAGAAAAGATGAGTCGTAGCTGTAGGATGGTATCAAAAGGAACGTCAGATGGCTAAAACGCCAAAGTTCTAACGGGTGTGAGTTGTGTTGCTTTGACGTCTTTCCCACTAAAACGTTTCGAATGGTATCGTTTCATTGAGCACCTAATATTTATATATCCTATTTCGTCAAATTCCTCCATATAATACCCGAGTTATGTGCGATGGATCATATAATCGTCGTGTTCGTCAATTGAATATCATATTTTCCGGTTATAAACGGTCGTAAACACTCACAAAATCTGTGGGCCATTTCTAGGCCTTCTGCACAACACTACAGCCCCTTGATCTCGTATGGCGATTTACCCGCACTTCCCCTCCCATTTGTTTCCTCTTTGGTCTCGGAAACATGTGTTCAATTGTGGAAAGTGCGGTAGTGGATTCTTTGGGCCATTCATCCCAAATAATTTACAATGCGAACTTCATTCATATTCAGATTGACGGAATACTCCTGGGAGGCACATGCAACCCATATACTTTTGATAGTGTAGGCTTCCCGTCCAATAATCAGATATCTATGAGTACTTTCGTGGTGGAATTGTTTGCGAGTGAAACTAGTTTTGCGTAATTATCGTGCTTGTGCACCTCATGACAACTGTGACCTCATTGGTGGAAACATGGTGACACCTACGAAAGGTGCTTCGAACAGTTGATTATCTGCTTTTCGTTTATAACAATTTCTTTCATTTGAATAGCGCTAGGATCTGATCGATTGGCTCAGCTGGTCGACAATATGGCCATAGGCGATGGAAAGTAATCAATAACCTGCTTGTGGTTATCATTACTACGACTACTATTTCTATTTTGTCAAATATTTTGGCTATAGCATCGATGCTGCACTCATTTTCTTCACATTCCCTTACCTACTATTTTCTCGGTCAAGCATCTACTTGCAAACAGCAGTTTGGCCAGTGAGGCGAATTCATGTAATCGAGCAATCAGCATATGTAAGTGGGTTAGTAGCAGCACGTCTTTCGGCAAATCTTCATGCAGACGCCAATAAATATAGACAGCGGTGATTTCGTTATATACTATTTTCATACATTTATGCCATATGATGCCTTTTTTGGCCAATGCTGAAGCCTTCTTGAAATATTTCAAGCTTTCAGTGGGTGAGGAAATGTTTTTAAGATCTGTGAGAATCAAGAATATGTAAAGAACCTCCGAAAACCATATGAAGCGCAGAAACTAACCAACAATGGGATGGTTTTTGGGGCAGAATAGTTTCAGCTATGACAATACATCGATAAGCACTCATAAAAGATGCTAAGGAAATTGTAGAATACAGCTGTCGCCTTAGCCGTATGGCAAAATTTTAAAGCTTACGATGGGTTCTCCAGGTATGACTTCGGTATGTCGCAAAAGCTGTATAAGATTTGCTCACATTATGTCTCCGTCAGCTTTACAATGCTTTTATTTATGAATTTTCTTACATAGTTGCTGCAAATGATGGCCAACTATGCTTAGTATATATGAGGATCATTGAAATGCCCCTCAGTGGTTTTAAAACGACAGCAATTACTCTCAAGTGCCGAACTATGCAACAAAGCGGATTATATTGCTCGATGAATAGTTGTGTACTTTGTACGGCGTTCTCTTTCACTTCTAACTTACGAGTGAACGTCACTACTGCTCAAAATAATGATTCTATTGAGAATAAACTCCGCCAGAGAGATGTGCTATACTATGAGCAGAAAAGTTTCGCAATTTTTCAGAAGCATTCGATCTTAAGACTGATAAAATGACAAAAATCACTTTCACAGCCATCATTATTTCATTGTTGATGAATATATGTGTTCAATACGGTGGATTTGAGACGGAAACGGAAGAGATTCGATCACTCACACAACGACATCGTAATTATATGGGCCGTAAGTTATTCTCTCATAAAGCATTATTATTCAATCCGCTCGATATAATTCGCATTATATGAAAATTTATGAGCTCTATAGATTTCAAAACAAATAATAAATTTAAATAGTCCTGGATATTTGAGTGAAGAGGTTCGCATTGCCGTCAGGACCGCTCACATCCTAAAAGAGAAGTCACTGCAAATTTACCGTTGCGCAACGCTTTATATTAGGGCATTTTCGCAATATCCAACGGCATTTTTAAAAATGCCTCCCATCTGATCTACGGAAATAAATGTACACGGTCGCTCTTGAAGGAAAACTTTTTTCCTTTGTATGGCCAGGTTGATATTTTCAAACACGCATTGAAGTGCTTTTCATAGTTTTGTAAACATATCTGATGCTAGAGCAAATTTGTCACTTGAATCCACGAATTTCCAAAACATACATATGCTCATTTTCCATCAGTCGGAATTAATGAATCCGACATTGGAAGGTGGCAACAATTATGGGAAGATATGAGCGCTAAACTCGAATTCGGTCGTTGTATGGAACATATGCGACAGAACTTCGATGGTTAAACAAGTTGAAGCTTTGTATCTGTATCGACGCTTAAAGGCAATTCGCCATGACTACAGTACCGTTTTAGCGCACACTCAAAACTGCTTTTGTACTTTCAGTAGGTGGCTATCCTGGTCTATATGGCGGCGATTTCTTGGGAGGATATCCTGGAGCTTACTTCGGTGGATTTCCTAGCCCTTATGGACCTATGGCTCCACCGCTTAATCCGAGAGTATACACGGATCCAGCACCGATCGGATGCTGTGGGTTTGGCGGCCTATATGGATGACAATGAAGTTTTAAGGCCATACTATACTGCCTCTGCGAGTTTATGAGCGGTGAGTTGTCCATTCTCGGTGGCATTCTGAATGGCGCTGAAATGAGTTGTGCATCTGTGCGCTGTAATATTAGCAGACGATGTAATAAACTCTCCACTTGAAACTTTTTTCGGCAAATTCGGTTTAAAGCCTGAATGGCAGCAATCATGCACATCGCCTGTTGGGCGTTGATGAAGAACTTCCGTCTCGATGGTCTAAAAAAAAAATCGAAAACAAGGAAGGAGAAAGATGGGCAGTCATCACTTGTTCAAAGAGGGGGGAGGGGAGAGGGGGGAGGGGGAGAGAGAGAGGGTTTCGAGATCGCCATCCATTACTTAAGGGATGAATTATAATCTGCTGATCATCGAAGAACGCCTTGAAGGGCATAAATGAAGCAAATAATTTTTTGCGCAGGAAATTTCGTTGCGAGATATACTCTACAAACTCTAGCAAATCCTCATCACCGTTGATACGCATATTGTGTTGAAGCTGCTTTTACAGCCAAAAAAGAGCACAAAACAGAGTGTGGAACGGGTAGGCGGGAATAGTTTGTAGCGGAAGAGAGCGCCACAAGCATTTTGACATTAAGCGGGCATCGAACAGTTTTCTTTTTCTTTCCAGCGTAATTTTGAAATTGATATCAGTTATGCCGATTTTCTCAATATCAGCTGAGCACCCAAAGCTATGCTCTTCCTTCTAGCAAAGCATTTTGAGGGCACGAACCCTTTCATAAGCCGCGATCCCCA
Organism: Toxascaris leonina; assembly: GCA_022844705.1. Taxonomy (NCBI): domain Eukaryota; kingdom Metazoa; phylum Nematoda; class Chromadorea; order Rhabditida; family Ascarididae; genus Toxascaris; species Toxascaris leonina. The sequence continues at coordinate 14,909 of JAARMF010000665.1, read as the reverse complement.
TGGATGCAGGCCGCAATTTCATTTAGAATAGGTGACGAGTACGTATTACTAAAGGCGTTATCACTGCAACCCTTATTATCTAATCGCTTTGATAGAACAATTGCTTTTACACTCATGCAATAGTAGACATTGCTAAGTAGCCTTCATATTCTGTCTTATCGTTATCTCACCAATTTGTTTTGCTTTGCATTTTGAGGGACGAATGAAGACATCGAAGATTTTGAAAAAGCATTGCTCTGGAAGGTTGGCTTTCCGCTTTTTTTTTGAAGTCATTCTTTCAATTTGCAATCAAATAGATCCACAATACACATACAGTAATGGTAAGTGCAAAAATGACAATTCCAAAAATATGGCATGTAAGCTGAGAGGAAATGTATTTCCGCTGTAATTCTTACTAGTCCGATTCGTTTTGAAGAAAAATGTCGACGCATGAAAATGTTCTATGAAGTTACAATGCATATTTGTTTCGACAGAAATTGAGCATAGCAAAGCTTACTTGCAGCATACTGACAGATGCAGTCAATTCCTTTCATCAAGCAACATCGTTACGTTTCGGTAGAATCAAGTAATTTATTCTCACTTTCACGGAGTTTTCCGGTAGCCGAATTCAATTATGTAAGTCACTGAAACCGGCCCAATTCGGAAGCACTAGCAGAGAATATAATTGTCTTCGCCTACTGGCTCACTCAATCCAATATGCACCGGAAAATCATGAGTGCATAAATCTAGGTATTTGTAGACTCGGAAATGTGATCCTGGTTTGTGACGCATGTAGTGCACAGCGAGAAAGAGCAGTCTATTTTCGGAACCATGCACGGAGCCCATCGAGATTTGAGTTTCGATAATAGCTTGAAAGTTGCGGAATAGAGAGCGGTAAATCGGTGAGAAAAACTAAACGTCCTTTTGCAAGACCAATGTTAGGTTCGAGCGAAAAAGTTGAAGGATTTTGAGCTTTTACTAGCAAGTCCATACCTCATATTTACTTCGCCTGCTCGTACGCTTGCCACACTATCTCTGATTGGCGCTTGAAACACTTGGTGACAGAGAAATAATATTGTCGTGCTGACGAATCAGAAGATAGAGTTTGTTCAGCGGTTACATATGTTTAGCATTATTAGTTACAAAACCAAATTTTAAAAGCTTCTGGACTCATGACAACGAAGCGAAACTTCTTGAGAGCCTTGAGAGCCTACTCACATTCAACTGTAAACTTTGACATCTGCAAGAATCTTACGCGTGCACCTTTTTTCGTGCTTAACATAGCATCATCCCTAGATGCAAAGCAAAGCTCTTCTCGTTCTTTCCAATCATCTAAGCATATGGAGGAGGGAGGGAGCGCGGACATGCAGAGACGATACCATCACCCAATGTGCGCAACCGATGTTTCATATCGCACATATGCTTTCAAGCCCTTATATCATTTCCTCATCACAAAATCCATATGTGCATCGCATTGCGGTTCTTTTTAGTTCTCTTGTGGTATAATATTGGAAGTTTTTGCTTGTTTAAAATGCATTCGTCGATTCACCAATTTAGTTACCACCATTTCGTCGCATTTAACAATTTTGATCAGTGTTTCAGCTAGCTTATCCAGAAATCTGGTTCACTTTAGAGAATCCAGTGCCGAAGAAGTATTTGTAGAAATTAGCTGCAATTACTGAGCAAACAAGCCGAATAAATACGCGTTCAAGCTGGGAGCGTACTTTCGAATATTGAACAAAACGGTTTATTCAATTTTCCATCTAAATAGTCCTATTTGCAAGTCGAATGAATTATTTGCTATTCGTATAATTTGCATATAGCATGGAAACGTTTTCAAAGTGTTTAGCGATTCGATTGTGGTGCCTCTCAATTAGTAAGTCTCTAGGGTGTGATGTGCGCTTTGCTCGTCACAACGTTTATTCAGCAAATGTCTTTGCAGCAATACAAATTATCAGATAGCACTTTTAGGAATGTCGCTTCCGCTATGCTTTTCTCTTTTTTTTTTCGCGTTATTCTAATTGTTGTGCACTATTCTCATCCGTTGTACTTTCATTGCGAAATGCTTGCATCAAATAAAAGAAGAAGCTCTTCAAATGAGTGGATCCGTCACTTCTTCAATGCCACTACTATTGATGTTGCGGCATATTTTCACAAGTACACACTCTCTCCCTTCTACTCGCTTCGACATGATTTCTTGGAGTAAAAAACCACTTTGTCATCGTAAAGCTCGTTGTTGTGTATGGTGTTTTTCAATACACGTATCATATATTGTGGATTGTCCTGTGTTGCAGGATATGCGATCTTCACACCGTCTTCGAAAAAATATTTCTAGAGCGCATTTCGGCTTTTTCATATTATCATTCATTTGTCGCGCAGATGTTTTATGCCTCTTTCGTTATTTTTTTTTAGCTACTTTACTGGTGAATCAATACGTGTATGTATGCACTAATATTGGCTAGGTTCGTCGTTCCGCTTGACAACATTTTTTTTGTTGGATACTCTGCATTCGCACGTTTAGTCGCTTACTTAGCCATCAGCGGAATGGTTGTGCCAAATTAATTTTCGTTATCGCCACCATAAATGAAGTTAAGCTCTAATGAAAGCTTTGAGTTGGCAGACTCGAGCTAGAGAAATGTGTTTAACAGATGCTGCACTATGCAATGAGGTAGATGACGCTATTCGATAGAAAGGAAAGACTTTTATTGTCGTGAAGCCGGAAACTGCACCAACTATGACGTGCAATAGAAATGTAAGGAGCTAATACACGTTCGATAAACACTATAAAGAGAATGCATGCAATTTTCAACTATACAAGTGCAATGGCGAACTTTACCTGTCAGAAATTCGTGTTTACCTCCATTATTTGTGACTATAGGCGGTGATTGTTTCTAGAAGGGCGAATTTTGAGATAGACTCTGCTCTCTTTTAGCACAGATAGTTATTTTCTAAACAAAAAAAATTTTATCAACTGGTGTTGTCGTTTAGTTCCAAATGGACATTCTCAAGAAACCAGGTGCGTTGATTGCGACCACTGCTGCCTCATCGAAAGATGTAATCCCCCACCTCTTGCAAGATGTAACCCTTGAACTCGCTCAACATTATATGGTCAACTCCCCCTGACGAATGCTATACAGGTAAGCTTCGAAAAATGCGTCACTGAAACAATATAGTATGCTCAAATATTAGAAAGCATCAACCAATATAATTGTGTATGTTTATATGAGTGTGCACATTGTAGAAAAAGTCGTCCCTACATAGAAGAGTCGCTAGGAGGGCCCATCATTTTCCCACTCGGTATTTCCAAATCTTATTAGTCATCTGAATGCTTCCGAGATGAAGAAACCGGAACGACAAAATCACGACAAGTGTGAGCGGTATTCCAGCATCTCGAGCTGATTTTCTGCCGCACCAAAGCCCTCATAATCGACTCATTTTTCCCCAATATTAATGATCGCATCCTGCTCTGGTGAACGGAGCATTTTTGTTATGAAGCAACTGACAAAACTCCACTATTCACAGCGATCTTTCTTTTCATTCCGAAAATTTAGCAGCCGGTTCCATAACCCCTCACAATCAGTAAAGATCCTTTCACAACATTCTTTGTCCATCAGATCATTCGACAAGCAGAAAAGTTGAAAGAATAGAAGGTCGTGAAATTATTCCGCGACTTCGCAATTAAGTTTTGTCACCACTTCAAGTGCCATCCGAAATTTATGAGATGCGAAGCGTTGTGAATGCGTTCTTGTGAGTTTATCAGTTAATCCATCTGAAATCACCGAATGTTTGGAAACTGCAGAATAGTTTCAAAAAAAAAAATGGAATAGCTCACATTGCACACATTTTGTGACTGTAATTCTCAGCTTATAATCTAAACTATAGTTTAGTTGATTTTCGTCCTGAGCGCATAGATATTCCAGAATTGTTTATGTCGCCGACAATAGTTAAACTCCTATATTCATCGTATATTTCTAACACGAATCTTTCAAGTCCTCTGTATTATTGTGTGCTATAATCACGGCACTATTAATGTATTTCTCGTTGTGCATGCTTCCTTTCGCAATCCCTCTCTCTTAGCAATGATCCTGTCGCACTTTGCACTGATACGATAATCACCACGCAAATAAATCTTTTGTGAAGTTCATTGCGTTTCATCATTCGCTGATGTTATAGACATCAATTGTTGCTGTGTGGTTGAAATGCGTGAAAAATGAGTCCATTCCACTAACCGCAATGAAATATGAGAGTCTTCGTGTTGAATCACTGTTCTCTCGCACCACTCGTGTGACATACGATCATAATATGTCAAATTCATTGCTAAATTGAAGAAATTCCCAAATTTGTTACATGACCAAGTGCGCTCGACATGATAGCCCTTGTTGTGTTGAACCACCACTCTCTCCCCTCCCCCTTCCTCCCCTCCAATCCTTTGGCCTCAGATTTTTACTTATCGATATCTTCTTCACAAATTGTTTCTTACATTTTCGAGTCAATAACTCTCTTGCGAGCAGCAGCAGTCAACAATTTTAAGCCATCTTTGCCGCTTCTGTCTGGATGACGTGAGAGCGATCTTGCCGACCATATGCAAAATAAACGAAACGATATAAAAACGAGAACGGAAGCATCGCATATGAGTTGGCAAGATTTGCGTTTTTGCATCACATTCGTCTGCCCAATTAGCTGCGCAACTTAGCGACAAAAGAGTAATAAAGGACGAGAAATAATGGCTGGATATTTGAGGATTATAACTCGATTGGCGTTAAAAATTCTCTAAAGGGATCGGTTTGAAATATGTGCAAATTCTCTGGAAGTTTCACAAGTGTTTCTTTGATTTCTTAGAGAAGGGATAAGTCAACTTGAATTGCAGCATAAAACGTCACCTATAGCATGCACTCATCCTATCATACTTCATAGCCGCAACTGCTACGGATCCTCAATTGAAAGATGCAAACAGGCCGACTGACACATTTGCGCAAATGGGCAGAGTACGCAGGTACAATAGAACATCGCAACAACATACTTTCGGAGAGCAACTTTGCAAGGCTGCACAAAAAAAACGAAACGAAAAACGCGTAGAACTTGGCGAGGTGCTGAAAGCTGAGAGCAAATTCCCAATAAAATTCGGTGCAAGAAACAATGAGAAGCAGTGGCCTGAGTATGAATAGTATTTGCTGCTAGTGTATGATGCCCGTTGCTTGCATGTCGAAACGCTGAACTGCTTGTAAGCCAAAAACGCAATGCGCTTGTCACTCATGCTCGGTCTGATGGGAAATGATCCACAAGCTGTTGACGTGAAGCGATATTCGGAGCGTCAAGCGAATAACCCATATCGAACGAACATCGCATCATAGATGATGGAAAGCGCATCATGTGCTTAGAGCTGTTCTTATCTTGTACTTTGTGAAAAATGAATAGAACCACGCACGATTTATCGATAGCATCACTGCGCTTGGAGACTTGGAAAATAGAAGAGTTCAAATTGCGCATGTAAAAAAGGCATCATCACAGTTAGATCTGTTCATTCGAGACTGTCCAAAATTCGTCAGGGAAGCGAACGCTCCTCTTGGCATCACATTGAGGAGCCTGATGAATTGAGCTCTCCTCCTCCCACAAATCTCCGCTCCCTCTCGAATCATATACGCGTCACGCCTCTGAAAGCACACATGAGCGGGATAATAATTCATTGACGCAGTTTGTTATACGCCTACACATCCTTTCAATCGGTGCCACCACGCTATGCATATCTATGCGACTCCACAGTTATCTGTGAAAGAAAGAATGTCGGCAACCAGCTTATTCACCTCATCGTAGAATTTGAACGTCAATCGGTTCCAATTATTATGTAATGAAGTTTATTTTTCTGTGCCCATAAAAATTGTTCGGATATGGAGGTATAAAGGCATTGAAGACCAAAATAAACAGTGAAGCTTGTGCTTGCTATGAACTCGCCGTGTAGAAAATTTGTCTAAAGATGGCTACTACTGATGACATGCAAAATATGCAGTCAGCGGTTATCGAGAAATGTTACTAGCTGGAAAATCAGATCCGTAGCTTCCGGTAGCTAGTAGAAAGCTTTTACGATGCTTTTGTTGGTGTCTGTTGATAAGCCGCATATAGTTTTCGTGGCAGAACTGTTATGCGTCATTGCACGTTTATGCTCATAGTCAAATTCTTCTTTTCGTAGTTATTTATTATGGTGCATTTCACTCCCATCCCATTGCTGTCTTCAATTCTTCGATTTCGCTTCCCTTCATTCTATATCAAATTGTTAGCATCATATCAATCTCGAATACTCACTCAGTTGTTGTTCTATTTGCTTATAGGATGCATCATCTTCACTGCTTTATATTTGATGCATTTCGAGCGTTCTTTATAAATATTCGCGAATTGTGATAATCTGATAATTTCCAGCATAATTATATGCTGCCAAATTAAATATACATGCCGTTATGCCATTTTTCTCATGAACTTAATTTACATCCCCTAAACCTGTGATTGTGATGTCATAGCGAATTGGATTTGCCACTTGTGTTGAGATTAAATATCACGTTAAACCTGTTAATAGTGCTTTATTACTTCTGGAAGTGTATGAGAAACGCGGTGGAGGATGACGGTTGTAGTACATAGGGTGCCTCTTTGCCTCTTTTGCCTCTTTTTTTTGCCTCTTTTTGCCTCTTTTGCGCCTTTGCCCCCGGGCATGCCCCATAACTTCGGCGTTTGTGATAACGAAACTATTGGACTAACTCTTTTTGTTTTAAGAGTTAATTCAATCGTTTCTGTTTCCAAACATCATCACTATTTTTGTAATATTGAAGCGAAGCATATTTTTGCTCATCCACTGGACGATATTAGGAGAATATATGTTTGAACGACGGGGCAAATATATGTTTGCCAGTCTTGTACACTCACTCATTTGCTTCCATCGATAAGCATTAATAGCTCAACTAGCCAACCTTTAGATGACATTCAAACACAATAACGAGCACCTATTCAAGGATGTGACGTTTTCCTCCGTGTTACAAATTTATGCGATTGGGAGAGTTGATGGGAGTTCGTGGGCTTGCGATCGCTGAACTACTTTACCGCATAGTTATTGAGATGAGATGTCGGCACAGTTTTTGGCCTCTTTCTTGCATCTCTCGCATGATTGCCGATCGAGCCTTTCCCACCCTTCTCCGGCCTAACCTTCCCCAGCGTAACTTATAAAATCGTCGAGTACGGATTTGTGTGCTGACCGATGCCAAAGGTTTTTATGCGCCAACGATCGCGAGTCAGTGCATTTTGATGCGTTCAGCTAAAACCATCAAATCCTAGATGCCTCACAATACATTGATTTTTGATGCGTCGTTTGTTCTTTGAGGAATAGTATGTTAGGGCGTATGCTGGCACATTGGTGAATGATTACTGGCGATGTACCAAGTGTTGATATATTGTCGTTGTGCCATCAACTCCAACCGAAGAATCATATGGGATTATAATTTTTAGCAAAATAACTTACCACAACGTGCTCGCGTATAGATTACACCGGAGAATAGTTCTAAACATAACACGCATACCCACTGCAGACAACAGGGGGGATGGTGGAAGGAGAGGGGGTTGTAGTTGAGAGGAAGCGTATAGGAGGGACTCACGAGCAGGATGAGCGGAGTACTACGAGAGAAAGTGTTTTGCCGCGAGTTGATGATTCCTGTATTGATGGACAGCAAGAAGAGCTGGTTCAAGGATACTTAATATTACTGCAAAGTGGACGAGGCTTGGAAACGATCTTTTCGAATATTATCGCCCATTTATCACATAATTCAAAACTATTGCAATATAAATCAACTTCAGGCGAAAATATATCAAATGAGGGAAAACAATTTTAAGCCTAATAGGCATAAAGATGGGTAACTATAACAAAGCAATCTTAACGCATCAGGCATTCCCTCTTCATCATACGAGTTATTGGTTTATTACAGAAGCAAAAGACTGCTCTTAACATTTATATTTTTGTTGCACTTCATACATTCCCGATACTCCAGCATAAATAGAAAAAATGATTAGTACAGGTGAGATGCTTGATTATTTGGACGGGGGTCACAGATATTTTCTCGTATAGCATAAAATTAGGAACAAAATTCGTCATTCGGCGATGTCATACGATGACTAGTGGAACACTCAGTTGTGAAGGCGAGCAAACACATTGAGCTTGAAGATGAAGCACCTGACTCTCAAAAAAAGGCTTATTCAATGATCTTTAATAATAAACCACAATCAATGAAACAAAGAAAAGAATTAAGAAGTCGTCCTATTAAAGAATTACGTCATAGCATGAGAAAATATCTCGTCAAATGATTATGAAGCACTGTCGTCGTTGATACTTGATTACTTTTTCACAAGAGGAGAGCAGTGAGGCCTCCATACAACCAAAATTAGGCAATCGGATAAAAAAAATGTATATTTTAAAGTGTTCAGTCGGAGGCAGTCAGAATTATACGAACTTGAAGTACCATCAATGCTACGATAGGGGACAAATTTTTGGCGAATCGTGAGCGAAGGTAGAGGATGGAAATTGTGGCGTTTATATTATTTTTCTACACGACACCGATTTCTTGTGAACAGCAGTTTGCTTAGAGAGGGATTGAAGAAAATTCCGAAGTCTTAGTGAGATGGAATAATTTATGGTTATGACAAATATCACTTCTCTTCGAGAGCAAACAATACTGTTTCATGAATGGTGTGCTGAGCGGAAATTAATGATACAAGGAACCGTTCAACGCTGAAGACTGAAGTGATAAAAGACCTTAATAGGACGAAGTAGAGCCATTGGAAGATTGTGATTGGTCTCAAAACAACTTTACGTTAATGACAATGACGAAAAGAAGAAATTAAACAGAGAGAATACATGACGGAAATGCTCACAAATGGAAACGCAGCAAGATTCATAAGAAAGTCGGCGTTAATAGCTGCTAGGTCTTCGTCAATAGCTTCGCTATCGAGAGGCAAGCTGCGGGACATGAAACGAAAATCCCGTTCCTTCATCGACATTGCCATACTGGGGTTTTGGCTCCTCCGCTGCCTTTTCCCATCAGTATTCATGGATAGTGTTTTCTAGATATGCACCGCATTTTATCGGTGCATATCTGTCCGTAATGGAGCAGTGTGGTGCTTGCACTGCTGTTATATTGCTCCTTACATGAAGCGGATCTGAAGTCAACTGCTGGCTCGGCAGACGAACAGAAGGGGGGGGGGGGGGGGGGGGGGGGGGGGGGG
>JAARMF010000664.1:53164-63579 GCA_022844705.1 Toxascaris leonina | reverse complement strand
AGCAAGATGGGGAGATCCGTTACGGCTTCTATATGGCATCGCTTGGATGCGGCGAGCTCAAGATCGTGAAAGATGGAAAGACTGCAGCTGCATCGATGAAGAGAACGACGAAACCGATGAAATCACAACTGTTCAAGGCATTCAAGGTAAAGGAACACTGCGCTGAAACGTACCGATGACGCTGGATGTAATGCAGTTGGCAATAATGCCAGCGTGCAAAGGCCATGTGAGCGCATAACGTTCCACCTTATATGGCCAGTTGACGACCAGCTTGTTCATAAATTTGGCCTGATCGGCGGGAGCCATCTGAGATAGGCTTGTCCAAATCATCGAACGTTCTCCGGCCAAGTGCTCATTTAATCTGGAATTAAGTGCAACATAGGCAAAGACTCAATAAAAGTGATGTTTCACTTCAAAATTTTGTTCCCAATTTATTTAAACAAACTGCAGATAAAACGCGAAAACGCTAGCAAAGCGGACCCTTCTCTTTAGCTAAGCTGTTGACGGGAACAGAAGATAAGTTGTGCAAATGCAACATTGTTTCGCTTCCTGTTGCCTTGGGGCATTCAACGCACCGCACATATGAGCATGCGAATATTACACCAAATCGTTCAGCCAAGCTGTCGCTACATGAATGTTGTGGAGACGTGCTACCACTACTGTCATGTGCAAAGACCATCTCAACGTTTCACGATAGACTCCAACCCATAGATCGACTGGCTCAAGAGTGCAGCATGACGATCGACCACCACATTTTCGCACTTCTATATACTGGAGAATAAGGGAGCGGGAAAGATGAGAGAGCGATTCAGTCGCCCGCAATCGCAAGTTGCGTGCATGACCGATCAGTATCACAGGCTTCTCCGTGGTGCAGCGCATTTTTAGTTCTTCAAGAGCGCTAGGATCGCGATCTTCTCTTCCTTCCCTCTCTACCCTCAATCTCAGTCTGCACAAATGCCCGACTTTTGCTGTTGTGACCAACGAGGTATACTGGAAGATTGAGATCGAATTGTAGTTAACGTCAATCTTGCTCTATTCTCAATTCCTCTCATTGTGAAAGTATAACACAGTGGTATTAATGCTTCGTCTATCTACTTGTACGCCAGTGTAGCAACAATCACTGAGAACATCCCAATTATACCTACTGTGCCAACTAGAAACACACAGCGTGAACTCTCATATAACTTCACCCAAATCCGATGTGAAAAATGGTGACGAAAATGGCCACATACTCTCAGATGGAAGCTGATTACATACGCCGCTTACGTATCCACCCCCTAATCACACTCGAATGCTGTGAGAATAGCTTGCGACTCAAGCTGTGTGCCGGTAACTGGTTATGAAGATGACACGATTCTCGTTCCTTCACCCCTCCTTTCCCCGCTCCCCTCACTCTTCCACTTCAACACTTCGCGACACCTAATGTTCCTGAAAATCAAAAATCAAAAATCAAAAATAAGCGAACAAATAAAATAAAGCAAACTTTCCCCTCGACAGTGGAAGCGGTGAGGAACTGAAAGCATTTCTCGTCTCAACAGAAGCTCGCTTCCATAGCTCCACCGGATCGTGCACGTTCACGTCCTTACTCATAGTTGTTTCCTATCGTTCTGACGAGGCTTACGGTTTCATATAATCACAAACAGACTGCACCCATTATGCGTTCATCCATAAACCATCTGAAAGGTCTCTTCATTTCGAGGGTACACAGGATGCTGCTTAGGGAAAAAGGGATGGAAGTTTGTGCCACAAGATAGCATCTTTCGAGCCTGGCTGCTTCAGAGTTCAGATTAGGTGCATGCAGCTGAGGAAGAAGAAGAAGCCGCAGTGCAGTCGGAAGCCCTGCAAATATTCGGCGAGAACACTGCGTTGTTGCACAGAATAGAAACCAGAAACACTGCTCTTCGAGAACATTCGCCTCAAACGTGTTTTATGACCGAATAGGCTGGACTTTCCTATAAAACTTTCATGAATCAAATAAGCGCTACTCAAACAAAACACCGTTTTCTTTTCTTCGGAAGCCTTTTGAACAAAGAACCAATTTATCGGTAACTACTTTCAAGCGGATGTCCTTATAAAGCAGTGTTTCCGACCTTTCAGGATCCTTACAACAAGCTCCGGTTGTCGTCACACATTGGCTGCTCGTCGCGTCCAGAAAAAAGCATTTTTTGAGGGGCAAAAAATGCTTAAAACGCCCTTCGTGGACATAACGCTTTTTGAACACTCCAGCCTGTATTTCACCACTGAAACATCGGACAATAACACATTCTCCTTCCTTCAGGTTCTTTCGCTAAATTTGCAACATGCCAACTTAGGTTAAACCTCCCGCTTGCTTAGGTACCCAACGTGGAAAACGGATCCGGCATGCAACTACCGATTGATTTAACTGACTTTGAGTGCATTCTTTGCGGACATTAGAAACCCTTACAACAGCAAAGAAAAAGGCAGCGACTAGGATGCAGGCTGTATGGCATTGAGGAGGAAAGTGACAGAAAGGATTGCAGTTGCATCTTCGCATGATATCGGAGATAATGAGAACAGTTCGCATTCTGGACAATGAGGTATTCCTTTNTTCGCATGATATCGGAGATAATGAGAACTGTTCGCATTCTGGACAATGAGGCATTCCTTTACTTTGTGCAAATGCAAATGCAAATCCAAAGTAATGGTATGCGACAACAAAACGTCAAGGTGAAATATTCCCTCTCTATGCAAAATTGACATATCGCCAAATAATCGGAGAGATTCGTTGTGAGACTCATGAAAGACATTAGAGTGGGATTGCTTTACTCACCGAAATCCTTTATTTCCTTCAAGTTACAGAGGAAGCTCATCATTTCCTCATTCAGTTGGTGTCATATTTCTCGAATATTTCTTCAGAATGATTCAAGTCCAGCAACGCATTCTGAACAGCCTCATATACCCTTTCAATGAATTGCATCTTGTGAAAACAAATAAGGAAGAAGACCGATTCATGGTTCACAATGATGTGCGGATTTACAGTCTGATGGGGAGCTATGGAAACATTCCAGAAACGGAAAAACGAAACCATTCGACGAGATTAGCAGAGAGATGCTGTTCACCTTTCAGATGACGAGGTCATGTGGTCATCAAGATGTTAATAGAGGCGATTGCGAGAATGCGTCTGTGCAATGTTCATCTACATCAACTTCTATAACGCACTTGCTGTCCTGTTGCTGTGCATTGATGTGCTTCTTGGGGCGCACTTTGTTGCAGTTTGTCGAAAGAGTTGTTGACTCATCGCGAGCATTGTTATTTGCCTCATTCTCGCCATTAGCGCAATTGTTTTCCTTCATCCCCGATACCGTTGATCGTTGTGCTCATCACGAGCCGACAGCGATTCTGTTATTTGTTGATGTCAGTCGGCAGTTTTCTTTAAATTCAGTCAGTTTTATTTACCATGGTGGAGAGCTTAACAAGTTGCTACCTGCAATTGCTGTCTGGGAAATGTACGACGAGTGCTTCCCAATGCGGTCCCGTGGTGTAGGGGTTAGCACTCAGGACTCTGAATCCTGCGACGGGAGTTCAAATCTCCCCGGGACCTGTAGCATTTTCATTGTGAACGACTTGCTCTCGACACTCCGCTGCTGAATGTCTGCAAGAGTACAATACGCTCCAGTGCGTTTGCAGCAATGAATTGTGTGAATTCCGCTCTCGTCGCATACAAATGACGCAGGAGTCGCAATTTTATTTGTATGTCTTAGCAGGAATGGAGTCAAACACAACGCAACTATGCTCCGACTCGGAGAATGCCCGCCTTCGTTGAATGAGGGAAAATCCCAGGAACGAGCGAAAGTGGCTGAAAGGAGCTCAATCTTCTACCCTCAGACAGTAGCCACTTCCCCATCCCCCTCCTCAGTAGTTAGTTCAAAGTCCGTTTTCACTTACGCCTGACAATTAAACTCAGAAAGAGAGGGGGGTGGGGGGGGGGGGGGACATCTTACGGCGGCTGGGCATGACATACTTTTGCATCTCGGCCCGCAAGGTTGGCCAGTTGCCTGGGTTTTCAAGAATGGTGGCCAGAAACCAATCGACTGTGCAAATCTGGGTCAAATGAGCCATCTTTGAGCCGTACCCTATCGAAAATGGGATAAAACGTGGATGCCGCAAGCTTCACTTCTTGATCTTACAACGATTATCTCGGATGGAACCAGACAAATTGCGATATAATGAGGGGTTGGAATTCGCCAACTTTTTTTGCAGTTCGCAGGTGTGGACGATAAAACATTTCTTCAGTGATCATATTTTAAGCAAAGGAAGCATGCAAGGCAAAATGTATCGTAGAAACGATTCATTAAGTGGAGAAAACGACACAAACAGCTCACAGAAAAAATGAGTACAGAGTAGTTTGTTGCAGACTAAAGTTTTTCAGGCTTCTTTAAAAGTCTTGGATCGGAAACACTACACATCCACTCGAACGACTTCAACGCAGAACTCAGTCTCACCAGTCTCTGTCGCTGCCTCTCGAATACTTCCTCTTTTTTCACCTGCAACTACCTTGCTGATGGTATCTCACGGAAAATACAACCTTGACGTTGGTCGACGAAGGGGTTTCAAGTTGCGAAGCGACTGTAAATGGCACAGCGCAGGTATCATAACATTATTTGAGCCTTCGCAGTATAAATAATCTAACTGCTCCACGTTTCGTCATCAAGTAATCTGACCGCTTTCCTCAGATGGCAAAAGAAATCTAGAAAGTTGCATGACGGACCGCAAAAATAGAACAATAAAACACTTTGCAGTACTCCTGCCTACTAGTAAGAATGAAATGTACAGAGTTTTGATGAGATTCTATTCGGTCTAGAAAATTAAGTTCAGATAGCAATTTTCCATCAACGACATAACAGAGGGGAAGAATGCACTATAAAATGTATGCGTATGAGCTTAGCTCCCATTTAATTCAAATTTCTTGAGTCTTAGCGTATAAACTTCTTCCTATTTGTATATCACCGGTTGGCGCACAACTCCATATACGTTTACTAGCGAAAATAGTCCCTTAAAAAGACACTGCAATAGGTATGGTTGTGCCATAGCCTCTGACGAAAAATTTTATAGCAAGGGGAAACGTTTCCAATGAAAAAGTGGAGCTGCAACCACTTACAAGAGTCAGTAGGAAAAGGCAAACTGAACAAAAATTAAGAATATCAGCAAACTCCGCAATCCTAAGACATTGAAAGAAAAACATCTTTATTCGGAACGAATCTTTGATTTCAACTTCATCACTGAGTTTACAACGATTCGACCCGAAATTCCATGGGTCGTTCAGAAGCAACAAAAACTCGTGAAGCTCAAGCCGAATATGAACGCCCCTCTGAGGGCTACTGAATGGACGACACCTCTGAGGGCGTTCCTAAATTGCTAACAATACGCAAAGGAAATTCTCCCTCACTCTTGCCAATCTAGAAACAATGTTCTAGCCCTTAGGTATAAGAAGCATTTGCACTTTGCAAATGAACTTTGCCACAGGCATATCCAGCAAATAGGAACAAATCATTCATTCTCTGAGGAATCCAGATTCGTTTTGCAGTGCCATCGTGGATGCGTTCCATTACAGCGTCAAGGCTTTAAATATCAAGAAGAGCTAACCTGCTCAGGTGGCTTGACCGGTGCACTCGGATCAGCCATCATTGCTATAAAATCATCCTCTGAGATCTGTTGTGGTCGTGGTACTCGATCGATACGCAATCGAATTTCAATGATTCTTGTCAGGATCATCTGACAATACTCGAGAAGTTGTTCCGGATCTCCAGTCGCTTGTTGCTGATATCGGCGATCCGTTAATTTCAATAATAAATTCATCAACATTTGAGTCCTGAAGGCACCCACATTAATCGCTTTCGAATCAGCATTTTCTTCTTATAAAGCTCCCGAAAGTTACCGCATTCGCATACCACTTCAAATCGCTGAAAGTAATTTTGGAATCTATATTATAAACGTGCAATCGTGTTCTTAGTCAATATCGTCTTTTGTGACATTTTCTCTGTATCGCCTCTATGAACGGTGAGGTGTTTTCGGCACAGAAAAACAATTGAGCCCAAATTGTCAAATAAGTAGATAAAATAAACCATTTCGATGATTTGTACGGGCTGAAGGGTTTCATCTAAAAAAGTGACGGAAATCATTTTTAATGACATTTTGACTAAAGAAATCACCGATTCGTTGAAATGTTCCATTAAGAACGACACTCTTTAAATTGATCCGAGAAATATCGCAAAAGATTTCATTTCACCAATACATAGAAATGTTTCATTAACTTTACTGTTGAGATGAAATCCTATGACCATCTCGATCGCAAGAATTTTAGTGACCGAATATCACTTTTACACCTCAATATCTCAAAAATAAGCAGAATAGAATCTACTGCACACTTCTACATCCAACAGAAAATTAAACTGAAACCTATGGAAATCGACTCCGATTCCAACGAAGCGCAAAACAAGAGAAACATAGAACAGTCAATCGTCAAATGATCGAATGTGTTACCCAGTCTTTAATAAGTTTCAATTAGTGAGCACCATATTAATACCTCAAAATGAGCTCTTGAACCAGTTCGCGACCAATTACCGACAAAGACCACACCGAGTACTTCGACAGATTGCTTAAAATCTCCTGTGAGTATGGCGGCGGATTAAGTGGCCTTGTTGTCTTCGTTTCTTCTTTTTTCGGCTCAGCAATACTGAAAATCATCCAACACTTCGACTTTAGAAAAACAATAAAACAAAACTCCCATTTCTTTTTGAGTGTCCACCAAATTTTCCCACCAATCCAATTTCCCGAATATATAAATAATTCTAGAGGATAATTTCACGCACGATATAGTGCACAAAACTTACGCAATCAGAGATCGCAAATTTCGCCCAAACAAATGTGACTACGAAAAGTCGCCTTCGGCATTTCAGCTATACAAGTGTATACTAAGTAACATCAATGAAATAGCCGTGATGGATGAGACACTCAGCGACAATTGATGACGTCTGATAATACAATCTGAAGTGCACAATTCATTTCTTACTCGCAAATAAGTAAGGCTTGTCATATATCATAACTCAAGCATGTCCTTACCAACAAAATGAGAGCAAACGAGCAAAAATTTGGTCGCTACCTACCACTACATTCATTATCAATTTGACAGACATCTGTCTGCATTGCTCAATGCTAAATCTTGTTGCGACATCCTTAATGACGTGTTGCGTTACCATGAACAGCGACCATTCTTATGGGATTCAATTTGGGTGTTCATTCATTTCGTGAACGTTCACTTGCAAAACATAAGTCAATGCCCTAAAAGATAAGCTCTCAACAGCAGAATACATAGCACTTTGCCCGTCTCGTTTGCACGAATTCAATCATCCATTTGCACAATCAGTGCACCGCATCACAGTTCCTCACAGAGCTGAAAGCAATCGCACCTTTCTGCAGAACGTTCACTAAGGATAATAACACATGAAAGAGTGCAAGAATAGAATCTTTCAAACGTTTTGCCCGCTAAATTACATCGCAAACAAAACACCGCGTGTCCTTCCCCCGATGCGACAATAACAATGACAGAAGCTCGTCATAAAAAAAGCTATTATGATAGCTCAAGAAAGCAACAAAGCTGTCCCATTCCTAAAACAACACAATGTGGGATGCTTACGCCAAGTAGCCTTCTTTTGTTTGTGCGCCTCTCTATAGTGGCTGCTTTTCCTACAAACGAACTGAACGCTAATATAAGCAATACACTCACCGCTGAGCCGGAAGTTGCTGAGAAGTGGCGATATGCTGTTGTTGTTGCTGCTGCTGTTGCTGCTGTTGTTGTTGCTGCTGTTGCTGTTGTTGTTGCTGTTGTGCGTATTGCTGTTGAGATGCAGCTGCTTGCGATTCATTCGCTTGATATGGTTGCATCGTTGACGGATACATCTGTGCCTGTGAACGCATTCCACCCATATCGTTGTGCACGTTTTAAAACATACAAATTTGGCACAATAGTGCCATGATCTATTCTTCAATATAATCATCTCCAACACAACACACTCATAATCCATTCACTTAAGAATTCAGTCCTTTCCCCATCACCTAGTGTAAGCCATAAATGCTTCAACATGACAAATTCCATATTAATGTGCACATTTGCAAGTTCCATCCCGCTCAACATAGCGACTTTCTAGAGGGCGAGACCTGCGATTTTATGGGAAAGTGGATGCCGCAGTAGGATCGCACGCCGGCGCGACCTCCCTTTCCCGAGTTCCCTTTCTCTGACCTTTTATGCTCCTCTGCAAGTTTCTGCAAAGCTGTATTGCAGTGATGTTCTGCCTACCCACATTTTCGTATGCGTGTGTCCAAGTCGTTCCATTTGTCTGCCCGTACGACCAAAAATTTCAGCTTGCCAATCACATATTGTGTAATCTACGCCAAAAGATGATTCCCCATCCTTCATTTTGTACCTACTTGACACTTTTTGGTTGAAACATTCCAAAGTTCAAAATAGGACTAAGCCTACAAGCCAAGTTTGCTCCACAATCAAAAGGGACCCACCCGAAAATGCAATTTGAGATCGCTCGGCTGCGTATGAACCACTATTACAATGTATTTCATTGGCTTTGGATTTATTGCACTCAGGCGATTGAAATTCAAAAGAATATATTGTGTTTATTGGCTTCTTATTGGCTTTTTTATCGACTGGGGCTATGAACATGGCACAGTTAAACATAAGTTGAACCTCGAACTCTCGCATCATCACTAACACTGCTTAGTCACGTTTGACGACTTTAGGAGGCGAGACATCAATACCAGGCCATTAATATAAGGGCCGTGCACTAGGCAAAGCATCAATTGTGCTCCATCCCACGACCGCCACCCCCTTTAAGGATAAATTCTGTTTCCTTATGCCATGAAGAAAGTTCTGCAAGATTCGAGTAAAAGATTTCTATTGTTTTGAAATTTGCACAACGAAAATAACTGCAATTATATGGCTGAATCTTGACTTGTAAAATGAGAATGTCGCAAACGTTAAGAGGCAAAGTACTTCGTGACAAGTACGCCATCAACATTACGTTCTTATTGCATGTTACATTAGAAACTTTCCTTTGTACGTTTATATGACCGAAATTACACGAGGATTTGAACTCTTAGATAACATAAATAAAACAACTTTGGATGCGTCATACAAAGAGCGCGTTTAACTCTTTATGTACAAACCTGTTGAACCCTTGAACCATATGCTCGTTGCGGCACATTCTGCATAGGAGCAGGAGCACCGTACATCTGTGTGTTGGGCACACCGCCTGACGAAGGCATCATGCCCCCTTGCATACTCATGATCTGCTGCTGACGTTGTTGCTCTCCCATACCCGGATATCCCATACCCATAGCACCACCTCAAAACAGTCGATTGAAAACACATAAAAATTGAAATCTTGCTTGAAA
Source organism: Toxascaris leonina (assembly GCA_022844705.1). Taxonomy (NCBI): domain Eukaryota; kingdom Metazoa; phylum Nematoda; class Chromadorea; order Rhabditida; family Ascarididae; genus Toxascaris; species Toxascaris leonina. The sequence goes on along the minus strand of JAARMF010000664.1, from coordinate 54,156 downwards.
TATTTCAGAAAGAAATGAGCGAAGTCCTATCCGATATGAAAAGGAAAAAGCGAAATCGAACGTAAACTTACTAGCTGTAGAAAATGAGCGGAAATCATGTCTCCTTGTCTATTTACGGACATCACTTCCACTAGCCCATTTGAAGGCATTACGTCCTTTGACCCTCATTATACTCCCATTCAACTTTAACGCTATAAAGTAAATATAATACTGCCAGCGCAAATTGGGTGCCATAAACCAAGGAAGAACTTCAATGTTCTCAATGATTCAGAGCACAAACAACCTGCAGGCATCCTGCATGTGAGGGACGGAGCACTCACCATGATATTTCGGAGCACTAGAACAACATCATAGTGAGAAGAAAATATTATAAGAGAAAGGAAGAAATGCTGACAGCAAAGTGCTATAGAACACTGCGAGAAAGATAATTTTAGGGCTGAGGGCACAAAGAACAAAGAAACAAACTAAAGATGGATGAATGAAAAATTCTTATCCACACAAAGATGAGTTGCATTGCATAAAACAAGAAAAAGAACCTCACTCAATTAAACGATAAAACAGACTTTGTGACTGCTGATAATACATCGGTTGATTCGGGTTGCCACCAGCATTTTGCATCCTCTCTCCGAGCTGAAATAATTACGGCAGTGAGGTTCATACTCATAAGCAATCGCTTCAATAACAACGCTTAGCGGCAATTAGCTCGAGTAAATTATGAAGACTCGTTTTACACTCAGCCTGAAACAAATTTCTATTGCCATACCGACTTGAGAAAGTGAGTAAGGTAAGTGTAACGCAAACAACTTCACGCCCACTTTTCGGTATTTGCGCACTGCTTTTGCTTCCAAGTGTCTGAACGCTTCCTCTGAATCATTATGTTCTGCGAAGTGGCGTCAGCGCAACAGTGGGCGAATGTGAGAAAGTGAAATCACGAACCTGAATTGGCGGAGGGAGGGGAGAGAAGGGTATCAGGGGGGGGGGGGGGGGGGGGG
>JAARMF010000664.1:30398-41598 GCA_022844705.1 Toxascaris leonina | reverse complement strand
CCCCCCCCCCCCCCCACCCTCGCGCAAGACATACAGCTAAATATGTTTCTCAACGATGAAGTATGAAAGAGAACGATTTTAAATTTCAATGAAGCAACGGAGCGATTAACGATGCAGCATAAAACGTTGTCGTTTCGATCTCGACTAAGATATGTCACTACGGACCCGAACTTTCTGCGTCTCAACTATTGGTTGCAGATGTCTGAAAGGTGTCATCCGAATCCCATCCATTTTCTCAGCTACTGTATGGGTTGCGTGACGCAGGATCACGTGCAGTAAAATGCTCGTTCGACAGGTCTCTTCCAAGCTGTCGAGTACCACTAAACCCGAAATGCTGCCAGCGAGATGCAAGTTACCCTCGATGAACCTACAAAGACTGCAATATGTACATTTTTTATTCAACGTTCGCTGCCTGTGGACACAACGGATGTTTTAAGTCGCATTGACAGAAGATAATCTTTGATAAAGAGCGATGAAAAGAAGTGGCCAGTTGCATGTGCTCGGCATTCAACAATTCTGGTATTCCTCCATAAGAACTTTTCGAGAGGATGAGAAAGAACTTTGAAGTGATGTGTGGCTGCTGGGTAAAGCAATTCGCGCTGAAAAGCTTTTCAAATAGTCTCAATAAAGAAACGATCGCAAAATACAAATTCTGAGACATTCGCATCGACTGAGAACCTCAAGTGACTTTATGCACTGAAATTTGGTTTGGCGGAATTCATCTTCAGTGATACGGCGGATGGGAATTTTATCATCGAAGAGTTTGAACAACCCATCAAAACGATGCGATAAACACAAACAACCTACTCACTTCAAAAGTAATAAATACACATCAAAGAGTGGTGTGCATGGCACTCCTAGAGTCGATTCCGCTTTGCAACGTGAGGAACTTATATGTCTCTCAGGGAGTCCTGCTGGAAGATTGGCTCAGTCTCGTTCTACTCACACAACGACCGGGCTCCTTATATACCTTTCGCCGTAAGATGGAATGCTCCGTTCATCCTCTGGAGGTGGAACGACTAGAAATCTTTCAAAGGCACGATATGTTGAACCGCCAAGCAGAATGCGTAGGATAACAGGTCAAATGCGTCTCCGGTTGGATTGTGCTCGCTTATGGCATGAAACCAACGCAAGCTCGCTGTACATATCACTTGCTGGGCTTTTACTGTCGCTAAGCACATACGGTGCCTCACGTGATGCCTGCAATGTGACATTATGCCAACAATACAACCTCTGCTGACAAAATCTCACTAATGTCTCATCAGCTTCTTTGTTGGGATGCTGAATGAGTACTACAGCGTCACTTCGCCTCTTGCTTCAATTTCATTAGCAAAGCTTTCATGCTTTGCTGAATTCCCGCAACGACCTCTCTCAAGCAGAATGCAGAAAACAATTTTAACAATAATGACAAAACGTCCAATTTTTAACGAAATCTGCAAAATTTGTCCGGTAGCATTCAACAAAGGATTCTCATCGAGAAACTATGGAAACCTTGAACAGACACCCTATTTACCACCAACAAATCCTACTCCCGAAGCACTATGAAGGTTTTGATGTGACATAAAGGCAAACGATTGCCTATTGTCCAGTGATGATGAAATAAATAAATAAATAAATAAATATTAACTACTGATATGATCATTATGAGAGATTTATAATATATGAACATCGATGGGATTCCACCATCCCATAACTGATACTCCGCAAAACGGAAGCTTGAGTCGTGGGTCACTCACCACCCCTGTGCCAACAATCAAAAATTAGCTAATCAGTAACAAACCCACGAATTCGGTTCCCTTCCCACAATCAACACAAAAAAATCCCAACAAAGTTTTCGTAAGCTATTCTTATCAGTTAGAAGGGATTGATTAAACCACAGTAAACAATTGTGCATTCGCCTTATTGATAGGAACGCGATATTCAAATAAGATATGCAGCAACCAACAACAAACAACAGCAAAACCAAATAACGGCTAACTATCATTTCTGGTAATAACCAGCCTCACGCGGTTTTGATAGAACTGAAAAGAAATAAAGAGTAACATTTTGGCAGTGCATGCAATAGTTTAAACCCAAAGTATCGAATGTTGCAATACTCAAATGTTGTTATCAGTGATCTTAACAGATATTATGAACGTCGGCATAATAAATAGCGCACCCGTTGTGTGAAAAAAGGAGTCGGTAGATCGATATTCACTCCTTTCGCGAAAACGTTCACCTCGGGAAGCACCTCCTCCGCAACTGGCGTTAGCACATAGAACAAACGCTCGTTTAAGTCGATTGCACGGATGAAACCGAATCCAACACATCGTAACACCACGTCCTCTCCCTCTATTATGCCCGGCATATCCTCGTCGTTTAATATATGCTGTTTGCCCTATAAAGCATTTCATTTCAGAATGCAGAAGACCGACTCAGTGATGCCCTGAGGTGCCGGCTGGTATCGCAAGTTCAGTTTAACGTCTATATCGTAAACTATATTTGCAAGACTTCTGGGGATGATTTATGCAGATGAGATGGAGAGGAGGACGGGAGCTCCTCTTGCTCGCAAAATTTCGAACGAAACGCATGCTTGGGATAAATGTGGGAAGTGATACTGCTGCGCTCAACTTGGAGAGGGTGCGTTCGAGACGGATCTACACATGATGAAGAAAGAACAGTCAGCTGGGAATATAACAATCTAAGGTAGAAGCGATGGAAAAGTTAAGGCAAGAGGCTTCGGATCAAACAAGCTCCAATCCAAAAAAATTGTTCGTCATTAAGATATGAAAAGCAATGAAAGCCTATTCGACAATCTGGTCTCAGCCTCCTCTCATTCAGTTCGGCTGCAGCGTAGTCGTCTCTGGCACTATAGCTCTCAGTTTGGGTGCATTCGTTCCCTCGCTCAAATTTTGCTCGTAAAGAAATAAAGCTAGCAACTCGGATTCCAAGAGAAAAACTGCAAAAACTGGTAATACAACCTTAATTTGGTCTTCCTCCCATCGTACTGAGCAAAGTGCAACCAGTGCGCAATTGAGAACAGCTAAGAGATGCGTTTCGGGCAATGATCCCAATCCAGGGTTCAAATGCACAGCGATTCTGCCGAATGGAACCGCAAAAGGAGCTGCATCTGCGAGCGAACCCAAGGATGGTGTGGGACACAGCGGTGCGATGTAACCGAGTATAAGCAGATTGCGAAGTGCCGCAGGTGTCAGCGTAAACGGCAGTGATGTTGCTGGCCTATAAAACACACCGATCCTTATAAAGAACGATAGCTGCTTCGAACAACATCATCAACTGAAACACTTTACAGCCAAACAGCTAATATGGTCGCAAAACGCAATATGATTCAAGCTTAACTAATTGAAACGATTTAATTTTGTTGTGAAATCTCCGGCACTCATCGCATATTCGACTGGATATCTATCTACCTCTGAGTAATGATTTTTTACAAAGATATGTACCTGAGAACTCAGGTGATGCACGTTGTTAGATCTCAGGCCGATTCGTTTGGGTCCACTTTTCACTTGGTTACCTCCACCCAGTGTAGTCACTACCATTTACAACTACCCGAAAACAAATTCACCAATGCACGCCAAATTGAAATCTCTTTCTTTTTCTCTGAAAATTTCCGCGCATCTTTTGAAAGTGAAGCGAAGTGTGAATGTGGACCTTTCTTAGAGATGAGCACCAATTAAGACTGCTGCAACCAGTTATATAAGTAAATTAGATAGCACCATAAAGATGATTACAAGTTTCGACGCAATCAAATTAGTGGAAAATTGGCAAGTTCAGATCTGCTGGCAGCAGTGTTTTGACCTTAAAAGAAAAAAGGATGCTATAAAGGATAAGATTTAAAGAAAACAACGCTGGTAAAATTGCAGCACTCGATTGTCGTTACTGCCTGAAGTATGTGACGTGAAATGCTCTCATTTCCTCATCCCATCAGTATTTAAACTGTTGTTATCGAATTAAGCTCACTGCTTAGTCCAAACTACAAGATGCGAACTGATGAAAATGCAGTTTATGGAGTGCAGGTTACGTATTACGGCTCAATGGCGCATTATACTACAGCGGTTGTAGGATTCAACCTCTCTTCTATGAACACTCGAGCGGCTGCCATTCTCCGCGATGCCGATGCGAAAAAACGACAGGTTGTAAGTCATTTAGAGTGAGTAACCGACAAGAAGCATGCGAATGACTATGGGAGTAGTCAGAGAAAAAACTGCAGCATTAAAGTGCGATATTTCAAACGATTATAATGTTAAAAAGTTGTCACCAAGCACAAGCTCCACTGTCCGATGACGAGGGGTTCCTTCTTAACAATAACAGCACAGCTTGCGCTTTATCGCAAACCAAAGTCCATATTGCACAAATGCTCACCATTACGAGTAAAACAGCTATGCTGCAGTGCGAAATAATGCTGGCAGGGGAGTAACATGTCGTAGCTCTTTTTCCATTCCTCTCCCACCCTTACCCGAACCTACTGCCGCTACGCTTTCCCCTGTCCCTCTCGCCATATAACGTCCTCTAGCACTTTCATCCTATCACAGCCCTTGCTTGATTCTGCAATAACACCGAAACAACAAAGGTTCTCGTTCTCGATTTCTTCGTGGCTAAAGATTTCGATGTTCCACCCATCTAAAAGTTGTCTCTTGCCCAATACCATTACGAAGCGTTGCTCCTTCCACGGTTCTGGTAAGTTGCAAACGAAACTAAGACGCAACTCCTGATTATAATTCAACCAGCACAGGCAATTTTGCTGCCATAAAAAGTCACTTACATTGGTAGAACGTTGATGAAGTGATTGACAACCACAGCTCCCTCCATCTCTTCCAACCTTTTTATTCCCTCACCCTATAAAACGTGAACCCTTAAACAAATGAAGCAAATTGCGGAACCTCTCTAGTTCCATTTCAGCACAGAGATAGCAAAAATAAAGGAGGGAATGGGTTGATGGGTTGCATAAACAAAGACGGAGGGAGAGGGTATTCATAAGCGATCCTAAGAACAATGCTCCAAGCAATTCATACTGGTCGCTGCTGGTGGAAGTACAGCAACGAATCATTAGCCGTCAGTTAAATCATGATCTAATAGTTATGATCCTCCTAACTGATTTTACGTCAACAAGAGCGATTCATTGCAGCGAATAACAACCATACCCAACGAGTATATTAAGAAGGCTCTGTTCTTTGACAAATCGCTTTTTAAAACACAAATGGCCCAAGACAAAGGTTCACTCTTTAATAACTTTAAACAGCAGCGTGATAACAACTTTCAATCAAATAATAACGATTCTTTACAGCAGTTTACAATAAAACAGCCTACAGCTGATACCAATTAGACAATCGATCGGTGAGCATTAACAATTGAAGATAATCTCAATAGCCAATAAGAAAAAGAAAAGCGCAAAGGACGTTTAGCATCGATGATTTCGATGAGAAAACACTCCTCTCGACGTATCTGCCAAAACACTCTCACTAGACTTTTTAAGTGCTCACTGAATGAAGATAACTCTCGTAATGAGTTCACTGAAACGCAATAACTGCACACCTCATAATGATATCATACACATAAGCCGCTGTTTCATAACTCCCATCACTAAGCCATGTCTTTCCAACATTGCATTTATACAATTGATAAATATTGATTATCAAAACATACCTGATAATTTGGTCCTTCTCTTGTGATAATATTGAAAAGGCAGTCGGGTGAGATGACACATATCAAGTGATCCAAAAACTTTTCTCCGTCACCTCAATAACTGCTGCATTACGATATGAAATAAACAACGAAATGAACGGTGAATGAGGTCAGAATAAAAAATTGCATTACAAAGACGACTTCGGTGGTTACGATACAAATGACGGCACTAACGAATATGTCTATTTCAAATTTCGAAGGTACGCTTTATATAGTTATGGGGGGGGGGAGGGGAGGGGGAGGATGAGCGGTCGCTTGCACGAGTATCCACGAGTTGCTGACAGCAGGAAGAGGGGAGGAAAAATCCATAATCCCAACGAATCAAAATATAAGCGCTTAAACCAAAGGTGGATATCTTGAGGTAAGTGTAGACTTTCATAAATAAAGAAAACTTTACTAATAACTGAAAGGTCTTACTGGTGAACATGAACTAATCATACTTTTCAACGAAGAAGATTGCCTTTTCATGAGAGAGAATTAAAATTTTACGATGTTCCACTCGAACGGTCTTTCGACCCCTTCACTCTGCCGCAGAAGGGCGGCGATGATGCAACAGCACGAAGCAGCAAGCACACAGCTAAGATATTCCCCTCTGACATCCTCCACCCTTTCTTCACACAGATATGTTCAGCTTGCATGATTCCTCTCCCTGTCGCTATAATCCGTAAGTACGAATAAAGTGCTCTGCATTTCACAACATAAGCAACAATCTGCACTGATTAATTCTTCGCCTACTTGGTGAAAAGAGACGACTGTTTCCTTGCAGCAACAAGCATCAATTGCCAAAAGCCGTGGATGCATCACCATCGAAAGAAAGCAACCACGAGAAAATCAATTCCTAAAATCGCCTAAACAGTGAAATGGATAAATAAAAACAGAAAAAATGCCCACCATCAACCCATCCAGGAGTGTTGACAATCAGTACCGAGCCAGGACATGCCTCGGAAGTAAATCTCTCGTACAACTTAGCCACTAGTCGCAGGCAGTGTTCAATGTCACCAGAAGGCGAGACATCTCCAAAGAAGAACGAATGCGTTAGTGTTCGCCGTTGGCTGCAAAATGGCACTCCTGAAAGTTCATTTAAAGTAATCGAAAATAGCCTATTCGTCCAGCACGACGAATTTCTTACCGAAGCCCCGTGAAAACCGATGTCGTCCGCTTCGCATATAAGCCTTTCACATGGAAGTTCTGTTTCACACAACCGTTTAATAGCGCAGAACTTTGGAGGGTAAGATTTGGCATTTCTATTAACGAATCCATCCTTCTATAATGCTCATTTGGCAAGTTATGAAACTGGTAAGATGAGAACAAAAAGGTCAATTCAAGCAAATTTTCTTCTCCTTCGTGTGCGCCTGTCAAAATGATCGGACAAAATACTCGACAATAAAATCTATCTCCAATTACAAGCACAATAAGCAGCCGTCATTTACCAAGCATAGGCGATTCAACACGAAACAGCGAAACGCATCCTGGAGGATTTACTTCGGATTGGCCAACATCCGTATCGAGAAAATATATCGGTGCATTACCCCTGCAACAAATCGCCATCTATCGACGGCATTAAATCTCTACTTTTGTCAGTTCTAAACCACATCTTTGATGGTGACTCAATTCCACGTTGCACACTTCAACTCGAAACCCATTTCGGTAACAACAGCAGAGTATGTCATCACACAACACAGTGCATCCATAAGGTATGGACAGCTCTTGATAATAATAAACGATCGTCAAATGATAATTGCTATGTAACTATTTGTGGATTGGCGTTGCAACATAAAAACACTCTGCACTTTGCTGTAGAAGTTTGTAGTAACAAAATGCCATCTGTGAATTATACATTCGACTGCTCAGCTCAACGAAACATCTTGAAGGCAATCAACGGACCAAGTGCAATTTCCTCCTTATTTCGATTGCAATAATGAAGTGCGACGGCATTTAGCTCTTGAATCAGGTAAGTTTTCCATTCATCACGCAGAATCAGTGACTCCCTCTCTTCTTAAGATTCTCTTTCGATTTCGTACGAACGATCTCCTACTACCTTTCGATTTTAGAAATATCAGCAAAGTCATCACCCGAGATATCTTCTTCATCTGTCATATAGCATCAGCAATGAAACATATTCCTTGATGCACTTATCCCGCAAATTACAACTTGCATCAGTGAACGAATTCCAACGAGAGTAACTCTCCGCTCTCTTTGCACAATTAGGTGAACGGTATCGATGAAAAGTGGTTAAAATCCTATTCTCCTAGACCAGCGAAATAAACATCACTTTTGGGCCACACTACTAGACACCGCTTTTGAGAGGTCTTGTAAGAAATATCGTCAAACTGCTTCAAAAGAACCAACTCGCCAAGAAATGAATTAGCTATATATCGCGCAGTTGTTGATTTGCCGGTACCTTTGCTCCCAGTGATCATAACCACTGATGTGACATCTTTGCCTAAAAACAAACAGCAATTTTAACCCACAGTAAGTGCACTCTACAGAAATCGGTGAATGAACTCTCCAGCAAAAGCTTATTATTTGATACTTCCTTTAATTAAGTTATTCACATAAATATAAATTAATTTAGTGATATAGACAAATACCTGAAACAGATTCCACACGAAGAAGATCAACGGCACACTAAATATTCTGCTTGGAAATGACTGTACCTTGGGGAGAAGGAATCCCGAAAGCAAAACAAAAGCAATCCTTAATGACCAACTGCAAAGTCAATTCTCCAGAAAAATTCATGAAATCCCTCCATATGACTGTTCAAAAACACTTTGAAGGCAACGTTGGCTTTAAATGAAATTCTCTAGCATCGTTCTAAGTGCTTCAATCAACAGAATTAATAATATCGTAAATGTGCCACGTTTATTTGCCTTTTATATCGAAGACACTCCATTTTCTTCTTTTTTTTGATATTCAGAAGAAATGAGAGGAAGAGTTTGAGAGAATGAGAGGTACCAGCAAAGAAAATGCATGCCAAACACTGCTGACCCACTCCTAAATGAAATGACTGAATACAGCCAGAACCTCAATTCCTTATCGAATGCTTGGTGGCTTCTCTTCGAAGCTGCACTGACTTATCCAACAAATACTTAAGCCTTTCACATAAGCAACACAGCTCACAAAAATGTAAAAGGTGTTAACTCCACCTCATTCATTACTCTCACAAGTGTAAGCGGTCTAAAAAATGAAATGACCTGTGAGAGACATACCTCTTTTCTTTTGCAAGTGGTTAAGAAGAACGGTCAGTTCTTTGCGAGTGGAACTGGTAGATGCATTCCCTTCACTTAGAAGCACACAGCACAATGAATCAAGCGATAATGAAGCAGACATGGCAGGCACAAACAAAATCTAAAACAGACACTATGAAGTGCTCAAGGACATATAACACTGTATTACTGAGTAGTGGCAACGAACTCAGTTTATTGACTAAACTAGATCTGATGTCTTCATCGCCAATACCTCGGCGAAAATTCAGAGGTTCCCGTCAACGCTGCAATTACAATTTTGAGTGTTTCAATTCACAGCTTATTCTCAATAAGATTGAATCTTAACACAGGTAATAAGAAGATAAGAGAGAAATGCATCAGTGAGTCCGATAACTACCATAATGAAGGATAACTATATTCTTTTGAAATGCCCGAAAAACTTTGAAAAAAAGTTTGTTGTAGGGTTGAGACGTCACATCACTGAAGTGCAAACAACTGAATAAAATGCATGGATCATCGGATCACTCCATAAGAATTATACAATTTTAGTTTCTCATCTCGGAAGATTTGACAAGGGTTATTATTGATCGTTCACCTGAGAATGTACATAAAGTATCAAATACAGATAACGTCTGCAGTGTTTATCAATCACAAATGAATGCTATAAAAGAAATCTGAACAAAAAAATGGTCATATTAAAGAGAATCGAATGAAAATCAACGAGCCATAAGGTTTTCTTGCAAATCTTTAAAAATGGATGTACAATGCGATTAAACAGCATTCTACATACAATCTGAAAATGCCGTTGCTGTAATCGTAGCCACAATCAGCCAACTCTTTACTCCCCAAACAAAAAGCCGTAGAGACTCAATTCAAAAGTGTCCCGAGTGCATTTTGTCTCAGCAAACATTTTTTGCTTACTGATTTGTTCTATTCATCTTGGATATAATGAACTATAAGATATATAAATGCATGTGTGAGAAAGTGGAACCAAAGCCGGAAATATTGTGAAAGTCGTAATTATTTAGACAGGATTCAAAGTGAGTTTTCTTGTTAGAAGAGAAATGAATGACATAGAGCGGTGCAATTCAAAATCTGCTGGCTTGTGATATGGCACAACTCGTTAACAATGTTGTCAAAAAAAAGCCACAACTCACAACGTCGTATAAATTTCGAGCACATAACGCTGCCTTTGGAGCAAGAAACCTCAGCAGCAAAACCGCATCGCCATCACGGATCATGCCCAGTATGCACGACGTCGCTTCCGATACCTTAGCATACGAACAATCTTCAGAGACATATTTCATGAGATATGAACCGTTGGAAGAGGGATATTTAATGAGGTTTCATTCTAAGCGGAAAACGAACCTCAGGTTTATGAAGAACGTCCACTACTGTGGAATCGTCGGACAAACTAGGTGCACTGCTACAAAATTTTTGCGCCGACGATTTGAACAAAAAAAAGAATTCGAATTAAAGATTAAATGCCCTGATAGAATTTCTGAGGTTTAAAGCTATGCGATGAAATGAGCTCTCAACGAAGCAGCACATATAGGCTCCTACATTATATAAAAGGCAAATGGACAGCCCGTAGTTAATGTTTCCATAAACTAAGAAAAGAAAAAATATTCGGCCACGAAATTAGTGTCTTAGAGAGTCCGACCTGTTTGTTCACAACGAACCATCAGTCGCAAACAACCAAAACGAAATCACATCTCTTTCTAAATTGCAAGAATTCTGTGTCTCACAAGTTTTATATTTGAGAAACAATGTGCACCTCTGAGTGTTTCAGACTAATTGAGTCAAAACGAGAATGAGTTGCAGAAAAAAAGCTTACTTAAAACTGTTATGCAGACATTTTTTTGGCTCTCGAGAGGGCAAGCTGGGATCGGGAGCAAAGATATGTCCGCTTCTCATAAACCCTTCTTGCGGGATGGCCACCATTTATAAATTCGTCTGACAAGATGGCCATCTCTCTTAAATCACTGTGTCAAGACTGCAGTTTCTTGTAGATACTAGGGCTGCTTTGACGATAGCTGTGAACACAATGACCCATTGGAATGCACACATATTGAAGCAAATATGGAAGCAAACCTCCTGAATGCGCCATTTCAACCGACCGACGTTTAAATGGTTTTCCGGCGGCACCGATGAAACAGTGATGGGAGGACCGAGCACATAGGGCGCACAAATCGGGACGAAGTTCTTCTCGTTATAGGCAGCCGCTTCAAATTTATAGCCACGCACTTTCACTGATCCACAAAGCACCTTAAAGCAGCTCTTTTCGAAAATGTATTTCTGTGATAGAAATA
>JAARMF010000664.1:3164-30196 GCA_022844705.1 Toxascaris leonina | reverse complement strand
CCCCCCCCCCCCCCCCGAAAGAAGGAAGGAAGCCTTGATATGGCGACCTCATCTTAAAAGCTATTAAGGAAGTGGTCTTATAAATCAAAGCCAGGCTTTTGGCTGAATATGCGAAGAAGTAGCGTATATGGAAAATGGCAAGAACTGATGCAAAAATGAGTTTTTGGTCGCTGCATTACCAATTCTCAATTGATGCAGTAATTAAGTCGAGGTGTTACGGGAGCATAATCTCGCTTATGATATGCAACATCACGAATTTGAAGACCAACTCTTCACTCCCTCTGCAAAGCACTTTATCCATCCAACAATTTTCCAACGCCCAGGTTGTCCCTTCTGACATATTTGGTAAAGTAGCACCACACATCGATGCGAATGCACAAACTGGAATACAACTCGTGCACTGCGGCATTACAGCTCAACTTTATGAAGAAATAATCAAGTACTGCAAACAAAAGCGTATATGACGAAATACATAGGCATTGATAAAAGATAAAATTTAGCTCGAATCTAACCTGCAAGTCGAATGCACCAAAAAATTGGAACTTTTGATCACGTTTAAGCACCGCCAAGCTGAGGTCAGGACGATGACACGGAAAGAATCTGCAGAGTGAAGGAACCTGTTCAAGTATCACAGAAATGAGGCATCAAATTTCGAATGAACCATTGAAATGCAGAAGGATGTAGATAGCCCTCACTCGCAAAAGTGCAGGCATAATAAACTTGTTCCACAATATTCAAACTGTGCCCATTGAAAGGTTCGTAAACTAATAATCTCGAATAGACTCTATAGAAGAAATGCTCAAAAGTTGTGAACATCACCATCCATATCGAGTATTTTCAACTTTATGATAAAATTGAACAAGACCAAACAATGCTGTCTGAAGAGTTGGATTGAACTATTGAGAGGGAGGTGTGGACTAAGTGAGAGGGAGCATGATGAGCACTCGATACTAGGAAAGCTAATAACCGACCACCTGCATAAATCCTGCAAGAATGATTCATTACTAACCGATCGGACTGCATTTTGCAGATGGGCCTGATCGTTTACGAAACAAAGCTGTCGAAGGCCCAAAACTAGAGAAAGGGAGAGGTGACACAGTCCCGTTCTCAGCCACGTATGAACATGGCCGTAATCGACAGGAAAGCGCGACCTCGCGGACATATTTAATATTTGTGACCAAGCAATCTGATGGACTTGGTCAAACAGTGAATGGAATCACGCGTTCAATCATGACCCCGAAACCAGCTCCGTTCAGCTACTCGAATGACCCTTTTCAAATCGATTTGGTCAATATTCCACACGCGGGTGAGTCAAGGCCAAGACCGTGTATGTGACGAAGGCCCGCCTCCCCCTCTTTCGAAATCACGGTGGAAGGGATGACTGAGGGACATCCTTATGTCACTTGCACATAAAAATGTGCAAAAATAAACAATCAAAGACGGCAAATGAGACCTCACCTTCCGCTCGGAGTCTCCTTACTGTTCTGTGCTACAACAGGCTGCATCTGAAGAAATAAAATACGTGCGAAGATTCAATAAAGTGATAAAACATTTCGAAGGGCATGCTAGAGAAGTTAACACAACATCCGCTTTGGCATCACACTCACCTCTCCCATCATTTTACAGGTTAATGAAGGAAGTTAGAATATACGGATTGAGCAGTTCAAAATTTTGATCTTGAAACTATCTTTGAACGATTTTGAAGAGACTCAAAACACTTCTAATATAATAGAGATTAGCCTCTCATCCCCACATTCCTAACGGAAGCATAAATCATTTGATGATTTGGAAAAGATTAGATTAACATTCTCTCCTTTGTTCTATCAGCTGTTCACCCATAAGCGGACATTAGGTGGACGACGGCAAGAGTGACCCAAAAAAATATCGCAACAGTTATTTGTCCCATACAAAGCTAACCACCTATACGGACAAACATGTGCACCAATTCACTTGACTTAACGTCAAAGTGACTTAATTTGAATTAGAGCTGCTAAATTTAAGATGAGCGTTCTTGAAACGAGAACCGATAACAACGTAGGTGACGAGTGGCATGTTTCAGCTGCAGCAGCGTAGGTTGTTAGCATCAGGTATGGAGGGGGTGGCGGTTCCTTTTTTCGTTGAGGGATGGTCCAAGTTGGTGTAGGGGGGCGTAAGTGTTGAATGCACAGTGAAGAAGTCCTTCGTCAGTGATGATTACCTCTTCCTGCGCATATACCTCAATAGAGGCGAGCCATAGCACTTCACTAGGTATCGTGTTAGCGATCTCTTCGCCGTTTTGTTGCCAATCTTTTCAGTGTTCATCCCGTTGTGTTTGTTTGCAGAAGTCATCGATGGCGAAGTCGGGTGATGTTGATATGTTGTTCGAAGTGCGCAATAATTTCTTTCTGGGCGCATATCAGAACTGCATTAATGATGCACAGGTAGATTTATTTGATAATCATTCGATGAGCAATGTTGCTATTTGATTGTTGAATTTATATGTACTGAAGGCAGCTGCAATAACACATTCAACATCCTTCAATAAAACCAAATAAACAAAATGAGTCTGCTACGGCTTGTGCTATCGCAATTTCGGCCATCACTTTTCAGCTATCGTGAATTCAGTGAAGTAGACGGGAAGACGATCCACAACACTTCCCTAATAATGCGATTTTCACATCGGCATATTTCATCAAACAACTTCATCAATTACCAACAATATATATAACATATAGAATAATGCGTTTACCTCCAAGCCTGTGAGGGCGTAGGTATTGATTTGCTGCCATCGTGGCGTAGAAGTTCAGAGCGTGCAGGAAAGAAATCACGATATCGCAAATTTCACTCGTTTTTGATGCGAACAAGAGATTCCCGTCTTGCAAGACATGGTTAAGACTTCCCCACTATCGTGGCCAAGAGATCTAGCGCCGACTAGACCACGGATTCTCTTATTTTTCGGTCTTGCTTTTTCCCACTTTTCATGTTGATAGGCCATTCCGAAGTTGATTTATCAGCGTGAAATATGATTTTAAAAAATTCTCATATAACATGCATAATACCCATTAAATTTCGCAACTCTAGCTTCAATGCTTCCCGAGTTGAAACTGCCGCACAACGAGACAGATACACATTCGCTTCACGTGGTTACACATTCCCTATAGCCGTAGTGAATTTATATGCTTCCACTGTACCATTTTTGAAGGTCGATGGCCGATGCATACAAACGTTATGTTAACGTGCAGTGTTGTCAGTGAGGTGTGAGTGCCGAATGGTACTGTGCTATACGTGCTGTATCACATCGCAGAAATCATCATATGCTAATATCCCAACCACAAGGAGCAACACAGATTGTTAAACGTTCTAATGTTATAATTTTATACTCCCACCGTCGTAGCATTCGAACAGGAGAAGCAGCACTAGTATCTCTCCGGTTGATATCAAAGTTATTTCTTTGAATGTGTGTTAGTATCTGAAAACTTCAATGGTTTCCGGGCTCATTACCAAAGTTTTCAGCATGTTTCCATCACATTACATACCACTTTTCAATTTATAGTTATCTCTCGAATAGGCAGACACATAATGCGTCAACAAATTTTGACGCCGCATTATTCTTTTCTCAAAGGTAATTGGAAGAAGCGAACAAGAAATGGTTCTTTCGGGAGTTTTTTTATTGTAACTAATGCGCATTCGAATTTTTGAAGAGAGCCAACTATGCTTCTCAGTTATTTCTTTTGTATTCTCTTGAAAGGTCTTAACGCTCCAACACACTATCTCGTTCATTCAGGCAATTGCGAATTTCCCATCCTCTTTAGCTTCCCACTTACAGTGCCCTCCATCGATCTTCTTTCATTCGAGGTTGCATCTCTACGCTTTTGTTCTTTACTGCATTTAAACAGGAATTTCGTTACTTGCTCCTTTCCTTACTTCCGTCGCTCATTAGTAGTTATCAAATTCTGAGAGTTTGTTTTGATAGCTTATTGCACTGGATGAAGCTGAAATTTCGATGTTGATACATTTACCTTAAAATTTCAATGCGATTTAAATGATTACTTCTTATTGCCGTTCAGTCATATGTGCAGCTTTGTTGTACCAATTGGAATCGAATTTACAGAGTTGGGCTCGTCGCCCTTTTCGGGCCTTCTTCCCAAACATTAGCTCATAGCTTCTGGCTGTTCCGTTCTATGACCGCTTATATTTTCCCTTATTAAAATCCGTCAACTGACGCGTGCAGCTAACAATTTACAGTAGATAATATGCGATGTACCAAATCTGCTGAAACTTACATTCTGTTAGTCAAATTCGGTGTGGGCCTGGTCTCGAGAGAAGAGCCCGGTTCCCGTTAATTCAGCAGGTCTTTTACGGGAGGATGAACAGAATTTAAAAAGTGCCCTGACTGATGTAATGCATGACCATCGGAGGTATTTACCTGTGAGATTTGCGAAGAGGACGTTCTGAAAATTTCGATTTATTGTTGTGATTGATGAGGATGCTATATTTATTGCAGTAATGGTCGGTCGCCGCCAACTCAATATAGAAGTTTTGAGGAAGGTGAAAATGTTTTTATGCATCGCATGCATTCAATGAGCAGATACGTTTATTTTGCCCCATATACGTTGGTGAGTTGTTGCTTAGAGTGCCATCTTCTGACCGAAATCTCTTTTTGGAGGAGCGAAGGGGCTAAATCTCATATGAAGCGATCGGCATTTCCACGTTGCAATGGTTCTGACGATTCATCATCTGAATTGAATTCTAGAATTGTTTTCAGAATGTGCGACCAAGAAGTGACGACGATAAGATAGCGCGTGATGTGTACATGTATAGAGCGTATATCGCACAAAATAAGCCATCGATTGCTATAAGCGAGATCAACCCCAACTCAGCACCACCTGCGCTTGTCGCTGTGAGGCGGTTCGCCGAATACCTTGCCGTGCCCGATAAAAGGCAAAGCTCTTTGTACTTGACCATACCATACCATTGATACAATATGAAGCTCTTCATATTTTTGGAGGGCAGCACGTTGTATCAATCAAAAAGCTATTTATTGAATAGGTTGGCTTTGCGTGGTCAGTGCTCTATCCCCCCTTGTATGTAGTGTTGATGCTTGACCGCAGGCTTGCAACAATATTTCCACTCAGCCGTTGGCTGTGCTGTAATTTTCGATGTTCTTTTCGTTATTTTAGTTGCAGTAATACGCCCACTAAGGTGTAAATATGCCTAACGTTTTTGCATGTTTGTTTTCAGTTTTCAGTGGGAGGTTTGCACTGCAAATTTGGATGCAAGGGATAGATCTTTTATTGGAGTCTGCACTGATTGTGTTTTAGATGTGGAAAGTGCTTGGGTTCGATTGAAGCAGGGAGAGGGATCTAAAAGGAGTACACTACTGAAATGCATTCAGAGTGACGTCATATCAAATGTTATCCACTTTGCGAATTCGTCCAGCGTGATACATGCGCATTGTATTGCGCATGTGTACACGGGGAAGTGCAGTCGTTTAAGACTGTCATCATTCATCAGCAGCTTATGGCCGTATAATTTTCGGTTATCTCATGTAGCCCATCTCTCTACTTAAAAATTAGGTGGGACAGAGGAGGAAATAGCAATTCCTGTCCATCTTCTTCCATCCGACATCTTTTTTGTGTGCCACCGTCTCAATCGTTTGCTATCTCAAAGCGGATGTGATGTTTCAGAGCAGCGATCGTGGAGGAGATCGAGTCTGAGTTCAACAGTGGTATGCCGAATGACGATAATGTATTCCTGATGAGCGCCTACATTTATATGCGTGAACAGGTGCATCTTTTGTCGATTTTTTTTGTGCTCGCTCACTCGGTCTTTTAGTTCGCGAACTGCGAGCAAAACAACCAACGATGTCTGATTTTAGAATGTTACGTTAGGAGTTGAAAAATTCCCTATGTATTTTGTTCGTGGAATTGCTATATATAGCGTTGATTGAATTCTTCTGCATTAAACTTTATAAAACTGCTGACAGAAACATTCAAATTTTTGAGGACGACGATGCTCTTAGGCAGCAAAACTTTTGCCTTTGTTCTGAAATGAATATTGAGTTTTTTTGGGAATGTCACTCAATGTTCTCTCAATTATATGGTACTCAAATGC
Source organism: Toxascaris leonina (assembly GCA_022844705.1). NCBI lineage: Eukaryota > Metazoa > Nematoda > Chromadorea > Rhabditida > Ascarididae > Toxascaris > Toxascaris leonina. Next base: position 24,103 of record JAARMF010000664.1, on the reverse strand, counting down.
AAGTAGGTGTTTTATCCACTAGACCTTATCTCCATAGGAATCGATAGTTCAGATTGATGCTGATTTGGGGGATTTATTTTTGCAATCTTGAAGATCGATCCCTTCGTTATTTTGTGAATTGAAAAAGTTTTTGAACTGAACGTATGCGTTCATTGAATTTGCGAGCGAATTTCTGCGTTGACATTCGAACAATCGCATTTTCACACACATCGATTTGTGCACCATTTGGCCAGAAAAGCTTGCTTGCATGAAAGAGCAACAACATCCCCATTTTGGATGTGCAAAAAACCGAATCTCTAATTACGGCGTTGTGGGCCATCCCAGCTACTGGGAGCGTCGCCTCTATTTCTCCTTTTTTCGCACTGTAGTGCTGCCCTAACTCTTGTACAGATCTGAGGCAGTCATGAATAGAGAACGGTGTGGAGAGGGGAGGGGAGGGGAGGCGGATACATAAGCTTGTGAAATCTGCTGCTTAGAGTTTGATTTATTTCGAACGCTGCCCTGCCTTTCACTTTCTTGAATTGTGATGGAACGTCAGAAAGCATTAGCATTTAACACTTAATCATTACTACAAATCGAAGTGATGAGGTTGTGAGGAATTGAGAGGTAACCTGACTACTATGATTCGACTGAGTGTTTTTTACAGAACATCGATAGTGCATTGCGACTTCTGCATCAGTCGGATAGTCTGGAATGTAGAGCGGCAACAGTGCAATGTCTTCTAAGGTTGGACCGAGTCGACTTGGCTATCAAGGAGGTAAAGAAGATGCAAGAGATCGATGAAGACGCCACGATCACACAGCTCGCACTCGCTTGGGTCAACACTGCTGTTGTGAGTTTAGTTTTAAATATCTACAGCAATTGCACAATTCGAGATTCGGTTATGTTCACAACCGTATTGGTTGGTAGAATTTACTGTATGACCTCGAATAGAAGCCGTTTTCATCAAAATTGTGGGCTGGATCTGATCCACACATTTTCGGATAATGCGGAATCTTCGGCTTTTCATTTGGGCCAACAGTCGCATCTCTGAAATTTATGACTTTTTGTTTATAATTCTACACAGTCACATATGATCGCTTTATTTCACCACATATATTCTTGGTAATTTTTAGTGTGCTATTATTCTATTCCTGCAAATGGGTTTAAAAAGTGTCATTCAGCGCAGATCAGAACATGTCGCATTCGGGAGCAGGAGGTAATAAGCGCCTCAATGAATGCATTCTAAAATGAGCCATCTGCTGAAATCAGGAAGCGTATGGCTCCGGATATGTTTATTTGATGCTTGTTATATGTTATATCTTCATACGGGAATGTTTTACCGCTTCAGATGCTTCAATGCTTACCAACAACGATCCCCGAGCACTTGCAAATGAATAAAGAAATGCAAATAAAAACAATATTAGAGCAATGTTTTTGTGGCACTGCTTGCTGCGAGTGTTTTTAGGTTTCGCTTTTCGGTCAGAGTTTGTTTGAGTGAATGAACATTGAGATCTGCAAAGCTGGAAGCCATTCCATAGTGGTTGTAGTGCTTGAGGCCAACCTTCTCATCGTTTCCTCGGCATTTGCCATCCGTTTAATGAAGTGGTCATCAGTCGCAATCTTGTTGATGTCTCAGCGCTGAGAAAATTTATTTATTTTGCCTAATATTCATGGGTGTGATTCAATTTCGCATTAATTAGTGGTTTGGCGTTAGCGATGCGATCATAAAAGCGAAACTGGATGGTCGCTTTGAGGAACTGACAAGCAAACTATGATGACATAGATTGACGAAGAGCGAGTAGGCGTTGACCGAGAGACCTGAGTGTTTCAGTGTACAGGGCGAGACGTTCGTTGTTGCTTATTTTTGCATCACTGCAGGTAGTGCCGGATGTATATGTTATATATGCGTTCATGACTGATTTCTGTCCATAATGGATCTTTACAGCACTGCTGAGAGAAGGGGCTGTAGAATCGCCAGTTGTGTGCAAAATATGTGGAGGAGGGGACTCATGTTTCCGCGTTTCGCATTGCTTGTTAGATGTGCAGTCATGAAAGATGGACGGTTAGCTTGTATATTGCAGCATTGAGATGATCTCATTTGCAGTTAGCCATTATTTGTGTATGTTCGTGAACGTTTGTACAGTCACTAATGTTTTTCTTTTGGATTTCATTATTGTCGACGAAGAAAGTGTTTTCTTTGAGGGAAAGGATAAATTGAAAGATGCGTTCTATATCTATCAAGAGATGATCGATAAGTATGGCTCTTCACCACTCTTGCTTGTCGCACAAGCATCTTGTCTCATTCAACAGCAGAAATACGAAGATGCTGAAAAACTTCTTTTGGTTCGTTATTCGCATTGCAAGTAATATTTGTTTTCTAAATGTGATCTGTGCTACACAGCTGATTTTACTTCATTATTTTTAATAGTGCTTATTTAAATTTATTGAGTTTGGAACTTGAGAGACTAGTTTGTGATATTCTACTGAGAATTTCTTTTGAGATGCTGGACAGCTAACTTCGTTATATTGCTCATAACAGAGTTGAATATTTTGCAAAATATTTATGGATAAGTTTTACCTGAAAATGTTCCCCACTTAATGTTTATATTTTTGAGTTCCACGCGTTCTTCTTTTTCCATCTCGCATATACTGCGGCCAATTTGCTGTTTTTCGTATGGTGACCAGATTTATATGTTGATGTAAGGTAGTGGCAGGTGCACTGTAATAGTTATTTATTGAGTGCATTTAAATAAAAAGGGTGGGGAACGTTTTGTTGAAGAAATATAGTTGTTGATTGGATTGCGCATTCAGTTCGCAATTGTTTCATTCATTTTACGTTGTTGCAGGATGCTCAGCAGAGGGATCCGAACTATGCAGAGGCTCTTATCAATTTGGTCGTTGTAAGCCAATATTTGGGTAAAGCACCAGAGGTAAGCGATGACTGCTTCAGCTTTTTCTGCGAGACGAAAGATAATCTTGCAGTGTACTAGATTCAGCGACCGATTTGGACTTTTGATACGCTACAAATACTTAAGAACACGCATATTACTATGTTTGATACCGCTAGTGTTTTAGGTGACGAATCGGTATATAAACCAATTAAAGGAAGGTCACCCCGAGCATCCATGGACACTCGACTATAATGCAAAGGAAAGGGCTTTCGAGAAACTGACTCTCGAATCGGCCGCATAGTCGTTGTTCAGATGGAAGTTCCTCTCTATTGTTGCAAGGTCGCCGAATTTTGGAGACATTGAAGTGAACTGTGGACATTTTTGAGACTTTGCGTTTGAATGATCTTTTTTGCATACATATATTTCTGCATTCATTACAGAACTTCCCCCCCCCCCCCCCTTCCCCCTCTTCTCTCTGACCTGTTCTTGTCAACTGCTTGAATCCTAGCTGATGAAGTTTTCTTTCCATTTATTTAATAGTCGCAGAATCGGGGAGTAAGATGCGTTCTTTGAACTGGTTATTGCAACGTCGGTCAAAGTGTAGACAAAATTTTTACGAGCGAAGAGAGGATCGTCCCACGCTGATATCCGTTTCGTTGCCTCTTTGTGATTGTGCACACTCTTTTCTGTCTTTATGCTATATGAAGCCACCATAAGGTGGTTGTCATCGACTTTACTCTCACTCCTTTCTCTTACATTGTTTGTGGTAACGATAGTGCTCATTTTATGAACATCTCGTTGATGTGAAGACTGGGGTGTGCTATGATCGTTGAGGGTTTTCGTTTCCTGCACATCGTTTCGTTGATGTCATAAGGGACTTTAATAATCCCTGAAAGAAAGAGTTCGGCTTAAGCAGCAAAAGCATAAAAGAAACATGGCTTCATCGGTTAGAATATCTTCACTTGCAAGACTCTGGAAACGAGAAGAGGAACGAGACTTTGGTGATGGGATGTTAGCTAAGGTGTTTCATTGTGGCCTCGCCTACACTGCTTCACTTTCAACTGTTCTTGATAATAATTTTTTTTTAAATTTGCTGCGGCCAACGGTTAATTTATTGGTGTTTTGAAATTACTCAGAGATATAAATAAGTTATCTGTGTTTGCTTGAGTGGCAGTACCACTAAAGGAAGCATCCACAGACTGCAGAAACGAAGTCTCACAGTAGGGCATTCGTTAGTCGAGCTTTGCATTGAGCTTGTAATAAGCCAAGTTGCAGGATTTACTCTTGCAGTGATTCTTTAGCTGCTACGGCTGAAATCCTGATGAAGTGGCATTTCTAATTAAAGGAATGAGTACACGAGATGACGACAAGCTATGGCGGTTACGGCCTTAATTTGGTATCTAATTTGGAAGTGGAGTTGCCAACCGGGTTCTATATAACATTGTCGGTTTTGAGGTTGAGAGTTGTCGATGGCTAAGGTGTCCACAAAGTAGGACACGCATTATTGAGTTTAAAAATGCATAGCGTACATATTTGCATTCACGACGCATCGCACTCGTGTTATTCGCAGGATACGAGAGCGCTTGGTGAAGCCATTTGCACAAAGGGGCAGACAATGAGCATCAACAGCAAGCCTGTTCTGGGCACTGTGCAAAGTGTCGGTGCGCGCGTGATCTGTGCATATGACAATATTCATTTCAGTGATGACGTAAATTAATAGAGTGCATCGAATGCGGAACGTTGATATTTCGTTTAAGGTAAAACGGACGCAAAATTTGGTTTGGTGGACGAGTTTATTGATGAACTTTACTCTCCATCGTCAATATATTCGAAGCAATGCAAAATTTTTGCATTTTTGCGTTACTGAGGAATATTGCAAAAGTGAGCGGTGCTAAGGTCACATGCAAAACGGAGGAAACCAATGCAGGGATCTTCGTCGTTTTCCCACACTTGCGCTAACTTGTTCTTGGGGATCATCGCTCATTCTTAACCTACGATCCATTTGCGGTTGGTAGACTCCGGCAGCTGTAATATAGGTAATGCGCGGTTTATCAATGGTTTTTCGGAACGGTTTCTAGTAGGCCGACGCTTACTAGGCCGGTTCGGCAGTTGTTGCTCTGGGTAGTGATTGGAAACAGCACTAGCGGAAGCTAACAATCATGGAGATTTGTAGCTGCGTGCAACACGCGTCAAAAACCGATCGTAGAAAATTCCACTGTTGGATTGAGTATACCGATGGAAGGTTTGGTTGCCACTTTCAAGCTTCTGCCTCATTTCTTGTCCTTGACATCAATTCGGGTGATGCTGGTGATAACGTTTTCTTTCTGATGACCAACAAGGAAATAAAAGAAAGCTGGCGCTTGTTCATGCCAGGAACCAAGGGATTTCTTTCTACCTGTAAAAACAACTTGTCGTGATCGTTGGGTTACTTTGCAAGAATGTATAGCCTATGGAATATTAATCTCTATTCTTTGATGTTTGTTTCAAGATTTGTGTTGTGTTTGGTTAGGAACATTTTTAAACACGTTTATGCTGCAGAAACAAATAGAACTGGCTGTGCTATCTCTGTCGCATTCACTGACCACACCACACCTGCGAAATCCCCTTCGAAAAGTTAATCACACAAACTTGTGCCTTTAAGCACCGTAAATATCACCGCGGTGCACTTTTCGACGCTTCTATGGACCACGCGTACCATAGAAGGGAAAGATTTTCAGGAGAAAGTCAAGGGAATGGGGATTTCCTTCCGCTCCTGCACATCTTCATAGGAAGAAATTTGCTTCCCGTAAACTCCCACTGTGCGAGACTTTGCAATGAGAAGGTGGCTAATTGAAATTCGGATGTGATAAATGCAAAAAGAACTTCTTGGAAAGCATAGCATTAGCAAAATATCACTCCTATACAAAGTGGTGTCCGCTTCGTTACGTTCAAAAGTTTGTAGTGTTCCTGCTTCTAGGGCCGATGACGATAGTACAACAGAATAGATCGTCTGAAGAGGCAGAGATGACGCGATATTGCAGAAGGAAGGAATCCTATATGATTAGGAAAGCAAGAGCACAGATGCGAAATGAGAGGATGTGCTCTTCCACTTAAAACAAAGGCAGGCGAGAAAGGGGAGGAGAAAGGGACAGGGGAGTGGGGAGGGAGGGGGAGGGGGGTAGAAGCTCCATCCGCAATAGAGATTCTGCGCACGTAGTCAGCTCTCGTGACTCACTTCCTGAATGGATATGGCATGGAAATCACGCTATCTTTGCTGTGATGCAATAATTTTTCCTCATTTCAGAAAGTTGTGAACTCGACTCGAAGCAATGGTTCTAACTCGAAGTGCAGCCAAGGGTTGACGATTTGTTGCCATTATCTTTGCGTCATTCATTTTATCACTCCACATTATTAGTAAATTTTGATTTCCTCGCACGCAAAGGAATCCTACTTTCAAGCGAAAATATTCTTCAGCCGTTGCGATACTCCTCAGCTCTCCTGGATCGTCTTCCCACATTCCCTTCCAAGTCCCACTGTATCAGGTGCAAAGAGGTTTCAACCAGCTGCGAGCTGCTTCCACCATATTTTACCAAATTCTCGCATATTCAGAAGAAAATTTTTTTTATCTGTCGTTACATCCATCATGTGCAAAAATGCTCTCATTTTACAAGTTCGATCTGATGTGGTGTGGATGAATCACGACCGCAAGAGATCTTTGTGGATTTCTGCCTGCGAAAACCACTTTTATAAAAAGAAGCATTGAGGAAAGGCCCCAAAGGCCAACATCAATCATAGGATTTGGCCACAATGGCCCTACCTTCTCGATCTCTTCGACCTTTTCAAGCCGCAGTAATTCCTGCAGCGAGCCAGAAATATGAATGATGCGCAGGCTGGCGTTGGGGAAGAAGGTTAGATGGCTGAGGCTACAAACTTCAACTTCTCGAGCCTCCATGGTGTGGCTTACCTTATGCGACCGACCGCTGCCCTAGTTTATGGCTTTTCTGGGAGCTCCAGGACTGATCTCAACCTCGTGGTTGACCTCCAGTTGGGCAATGATGATATCCTTAAGTCAGGATAAAGCCGTCATCCATCACCGTGTAATACACTGGACCAAGATAGCAGAACCAAAACATCATGGCACTCTCGAATTGAACGTCCTTTTCGCAGCTATGTTAGGGCCTCGTCAACATCTATTCAACATGAACTCATTCAGAAGCAAAAATCATTTCTCGCCCTAGGCGATGAAATACCTTGGAAAGACGTTTCTGTAAGGAGTGGCACAACTTGTGATGCAGGCGTCCATTCTCTTCTTGAAGTCATCCACAAACTCCTGGACCCTTTTTTGGACCTTGTCTGCAGAGGTCGGAGAGGGAAGTAATTTCAGAAAGTGTTCATAGCTTCAGAAACATGCATAGTTCTAGCAACAAGTTCTGGAGATAAGCGAGAGCATATGGGAAACTCTTAAGGGAAGTAAATTGAATGAGATTTGATGATGCGATATGTTGTCGGAGATATGTCTATGTCCTTCTTCCTCTATGTCTATCTGATTGTTTATTGTGCGTTTCAATTTTATCTGATTTCATCGAAGAGCGATGAAACTCCCGTTACTACATCCAACTGAACCTGTGCACTAATATGTGTATTTCAAATCCGGAGGTCAAAGTTGAGCTTCGTTAAAATTGTTCGGTGGCATGCTTGCAGGATTGGCTTTGAAGGAAGCTGGTCTTAAAGAGAAGCAGAAGAAAGATGCGTTTATCAAAGAGGCAGTAAGCGATAGTCAGAGCTCCTCAATGAGACGGTGAATATATATGTTCAATACTTCCAGCAGACGTGTTCTGCGAATATCAACAGCGCTTCACATAAATTCGGATTGTATCGGGAATAGCGTGTCTGAACCCCCCCCCCCCTCTCCCTTCCTCTCTACCCGTTCCCAATTTGCCCGTTTCCGTGAGCTCGGCTTTGTGAGCGTACCTCATCGTTCAGTGAGCTACGATAGTTGCAGCAATTACAATGTTCCCGCGAATCCCGCTTCAGAAATCTTGCTGTCAGGGTTTTCATGAATTTGAGAACCAAATTTGCAAAGTGAGCGATGTTTTTGCATTCCAGTTCATGCTTCCAAAATCCTATTCTATTGCGCTCCAAACTGAGATATTGGGAAAACAGAGTTTTTGCTGAAGCTATGAGCACTTCAACATAGTTCATCACTCCCATTAAGATTGTCAGTAATTAATTTATTGATTGAAATGAAAAGGTTGTGATGTCACGAAGCGCATTTATGGACTTTCTTCCCTGTGAATGATTTTTAAGTGAATGTGTAGTCTTATAAATAGTTTCAGGCATGGGAACAGCAGCACACAGAGTGATAAAAAATTGAAATCAGACGATCGAACAGGAAATCGACGTAAAAATTGTTCGTCGAAAAAAATGCAGCCGCCCTCCAGACGACCAACATCTAAGTACATCATATTCTGAGTCTTTTATGCCTCCCTTACAAAGGCTACAATATCGCAGTGTCTCGCTGCCTTCCGTTCATAGAAGTTCATCTCGTTGTTCATCCCCAAAATTTGTCAGCACTAAATTTCGCAGACTGTGCCAAGAAATATTGCATGTACCCTTCGACCATAAAATATCGTACTCTAGAACGATTCCTTAATTATTCAACTGTTCGTGTGAAGACGATGCTGTGATTACTGGAAACGCTGATTGCTTAACACCAAATAGTTGACGCCGATTGAGGAGTTATCATTGCCGCAATATTCTCGTATCTTTTGCACCTTCACGAGGAAGATGATCGCCATATCAAGTCTTTTCGTCTAAATCTACAATCGTACCGTAGTTTGTAACTCGATTACGCTCACTTTTCACATTTAATTGAGCTTATAATAAAATGGATTCACTCCAGGCAAGCGAAAGATCCATTACCTGCTCGGAACAAACGTCGACCTGTCAAAGATGACTCGGTGGATGTTGAATCGAAATTGATGTTTGTACGTCCAAAAGCCATTCGAAAACTTCCACGAATGTCAACAACGAAGGGTTATTGTGCCAAACGATACAAGGTCGGATGATCGTTTTGATATTCGAGTTTTCAAATTCACTACCAACTTTCAGCCTCAGCATTGCCAGCTCTCTGGATGCTATGTTCTTCTATTGCCCATGGTCTACTGTAGAATCTGAATAAAAAGGAATATTTTCAAGTAGATTTCAAAGCAGATCACGAAAATTTGTTTTGATCCCTTCTGAGGGATATTAGCAATGCTGATCAGTGGAACTAATCAGTTATCAGCTCACTTTCTAGATTTCATACTATAAAATAGTTTGAAAAACTTTTTGAATGGTTGGCTCATCATATAAGATAATCTCGTGAGAAGGAATGGATTTGTCACATTTCTGGTTGGTTCGAAGCTCGTATCAAGGAATTGTCGCTTTTTAGTTGAATACGGCTTCTCAGCAAATAACTCACGCAAACTAAGGAAGAAAGCTCAACGAGTATGTTCTGAAAGAAATCAAAACTCAATTTAACCTTTACACCTCATTTTTATGCATATTAGCTTTGTAATGTGAAATTCACATTTAGTGCAAATCTTAGCTACTTATTTTACCGATCTAAAGTATTCAGTGAAGCAATATGAAACTATTTGTAATCACATTCTTGTCCATAAATATAAATATAAATATAAACATAAATATAAAAGTATAAATATAAAAGTATAAATGTAAATATAAATATAAATACAAATATAAATATAAATATAAATATAAATATAAATATAAATATGAATATAAATACAAATATAAATATAAATATAAGTGTAAATATAAATAAATAAGTATATATATGTATGTTTTTTTTAAAGATACAAAGACAACTGTAGTTTCATGATTCCCTTATCCATGCAGCTGACAATCACGGTCACACATGCCTGTTGTGACCAGAATTTTGGAACGTCAGCCTTCTGGCGATCCGTTGGGAAATCACTCGAGAATCGAACGTGCGCCTCTTCTCTTGACACGCGAGGGCTCTACCGCTGAGCTACCCACCCCCTCCCCCGTCCCACATATCTATGTATTTCTAGATTACCTTACATTTCTTATATATTACATTCTACATATTACATTTCTGTTCAGACTTACATATATCTATTCTATATCGGTTCATATAATTAAAGTCAACATAATTTTGAGGTATTACGGGGTACGAGTGTACAGAAAATCGAGCCGACCAAACCTGATCCAAAAGAAAATTTCTTGTGCACGCTGCCAAATGTATGTCTTTAGAGATTCAAGTGTCTAATTTGTCGTTTTATGTGGAGCTTCATATAGCAATTAAGTCACATTTGAAATTGCGAGGCTCTTTTTTAGTCTTTGCAGAGAACCGGTCGAAGAGAAGACTATTGTAGTGAAGTTGCGGACTTCGAGGTGTATGAATATAAAATATCATTCCATCTTCTTCCTGAATTCTCCAACTTGTCTGTTGGATTCTTGGAGTGCAAGAATTCTTTGTGCCTTTTCATATTTCTGTAAAAATGACTTACGGTGACATCATGTCTGCACAGATCTATTTGAATGTGTCGTCTGTCCAGCAGTTTTAATTTACGAAGCAAAAAATCAGTGTCAGATTGAGAGGTTTAGGAAACTGTCAATTCCCAAAAATTGGAATGGGAGAACCGTTTCCATTTGTTTGGAACAGTTCTGCTTTCAGCGCGTGAAAGTTGTGTTGCCATGCGGAGTAATTAAAAGCATTGCGGAGAAGTTACGCGAAGTCGAAGACGACACTGCTCTTGTCGAGATCTTCTTGTTTGCAGCTGATGTACAACAGGTTTCTCTCTAGTGCTTACTACGCGCCACCATTTGCCAATGAGAGTCCATGAAAAACCCGCAGCAACATGTGCTCATGGAAATATGCTGGATGGATTTGAGGATTTTTGAAAATCGACGCCAACAATTAAAGACTAATTTCCTCAAACATTAAGGACTGAAAGAATTGTAAAAATCACGCTTGAGTGGAGAAAGTATGTTTCTGAAGAAGAGCACTGCAAGCAAAAATTGAGGACAAATCTTACTCAGGTGACCTATGCTTCTTCAGATCTTAGCCTCCCGCTGAGGCTAGGTTGCAGTGGAACGACGAGGCTATGTAGTTTCATTGTTCTGTGAGCTTGATCGAAATAAGGCACTATCTGTTAGCTGTACTGTTATAAGTAATTACTTCTCATAGTGTTATCTCTAGCTCTGAGAGTGTTTTACATTGTTATGCCCTCGAAGTGGTTTCACTTCATCACACAAATATCGATCACCACATTGATTACCGCATCCGCAAATCAGCGATCTCTACAGAAACGCTTTCTTTGCAAGCGTTAATCGCCAAATTCCCCTGCCTTATAACACCTGAATCACTCTTTTGCCTAAGATGTTATGGTAGATGAATACAATAAATCTAGAATGGTTGCATATAAAATCCTAATTCAGATATATTCAATTCAAATCCATTATCGCCTATTTCTCACCAACAGCTTTACCACTTTGAAACGTTAAGTGAAGTCGATGGCGAAGGAAGCGCTTTACTCAGCAATAGTGCCGTAAATTACTTTTTAAAAGACGAACAATGATAAACCTATTAAATAAACGGGTTATATAATATCTTCCAAATCGCTCAGGAATTTCGCCAAAAATTCAGCATATCATTCAAATCACTGATAGACATCACCAAATTGAGCGTATCACTTGAATTCTTCAGAAAATATCGTGAAATGCAATACCGTTAATAATAAGTTGTGAATCATTTCGTCGTATTTCCCTTGAGAATCAAAGTGAAGAGAATTCACTTCGAATTCTTTAGTAAAAAGAATCATTTTCAGATAACTACAACGCCAAGTGAAGCAATTTTGATAAGACGACCGCAGAGGAAGGCAAAGGAAAATTCGGCGATTTCAAATGTTCAAGACGCTCACCTAGACCATAGTGAAAGCCTCAGATCATCAAGAAGAAGCACAAATAGCGGACAGTCGGCATCTTTGGAAATCGCTGCCGCATAATTGCAGAGAATCTCTTGCCAAAGAATTTGCGTTGCTATAATTGATAAAACTTTGATAAAACTATAATAAATATATTCATCATTCATTATATTCAATGCGCTTCACCAATGCACCAATAAATGTGCTAAATACTCTATAGTGCAATAGTGAATACAGTAAATACATAACTGCTTTTCCATATAAATATTTTCGACATTTTATATGTTTCGAACATGAATTCAGTTATTAATGCAATACCGCAAAGTGCTGAGCACATGTAAGACGGATTTCGTATTGGAAACGAAGCATCGGATTTCAGTCTCTTTTTATGCCCATTGGAAACGTTTTTAACTGTTTCTGCATCAGAGGCATTGAACCAAATGCTTGAACCAAATGATGAAATCATAACGGTGTATTTCAATTAGTCGGTAATAATAACGACCAATGTGGATATAACCCCTGGTGTAGTACTGCGGCATAACCGACTACGGTGATCCCAGCTTTACATTCGCTAATAATGCTGTAATACACGTAGGTGCGTACTTAAATGGCAAGAATATAGCTAACGCTTTTAATACTATTGCGCAGATGTTTGTGGTGTGACTATGAAGAGCAGAGTGCACATCAAACGCCTTGAAATTACCTCGATTACGCGCAAATTTTGTTGCTTCTGTCCATTTCACAGACGTTGGAATACATTTAGGCTCGTGAGCATGGAACAAATTCGCTTGTTGGAAATTGCCTTTGCTCAGTGCTTATAGCATCACACATATCCCCATTCCTATTCTATAGCATTTTGAGTGGTCAGCAATTCAGTTCAGTGCACTAAAAGATATATAGTCGTCATCTCACCTGCCAATAAACGGACGAATTTAGTGTGCGTCAACAATTGATCGCCATCGTAAAGGAAACTGAAGCAAATCGTCATCACAGACGATATCTACTTCAGCAGTAATCAGACGTATCGCACGCATAATCGACACAGACTGATAATTTTATTACTATCGTAGTGTTCTTCGTTGGGAAGTGTCCACCTCAGAGGCACCTCCTGTTGCCATAGTATCTTTGTAGTAATTCTTTTTGCAGATCAACGAGCCAGGGAAACTAAAAGACACCTTAAGAACATCGACAACGACCGGATGAGTCAAAACTATGGTAGACACGGAAAAATGAAATCAATGGGGTGTCGATCCGCAAGTGTCCGTGTCTATTTACACGTTTATGCATATCTGTGTGGGTCTGCACACATCTGCATGCACCTGCGCATTTGTGTTTATGTTTCTGTTTGCCACGTTTATTTTCAGGCGCGAGTATGCCTGTGGAGGCGGCAGGAGGTAATGAAGCAGAAAAAATGCAGTCGCAATAATGTAGTGGATTTATAGGTAACTTTTGAAGACAAACTATGAAGCAGCTTCATTGATAGGATATTACAACCGCGCACTTTTTGAACACTGCACAGAACTTGCACTGAAACGATCAATTCAAGTCTGAGTCAAATTCAATCACGGTTACGACCGGACGATGAGTTTAAACACCACCGGAAAAGCGATCGGACCCAGATTCAGTGGCGAAAGTGACAGAAAAATCCATCGAAACCAAAAAACGCAAGGTAGCGTTTAGCTCGCGATCGTTTAGTAATAACAATTCACCTCGTTTGTGAGATTGGCACTCAGTAAATGCCTATATTCTTTGGATCGTCTATGCACCGAATGAACCTCTTTCGAAATACCAATGCGTGAAAAGTTTCGCTCAATAGGGCAGCATTGAAGCGCTATCGACCTCACAAAGCTGTACGGTCTCAGCATGGAAACGAACCCAAATTTCTGCTGTTATTAGCTTAACACCTAATACGTAGACGAACAAATAGTGTAGCACTGCAAACGTGTTATCGTCGAGGTGGAAAGATGCAATGACATCTTCGTTGCTTGAGCTGCTCATTGCACTTACCTCACTACAACCTGTGTTACCTTTTCCAGCCTGCAATATGTCGCACTCATTTTCAAAACGGCATGCTACGTTTGCGTCTGAGTCAGTTACCAGTCTATATGCTGACTGGCCGTCAATGCCCACGTTATCCAGGATCTCAGGATAGGCTTGTTATGACCTGCAGATAGGGCTGTTATGACCATGATGTCCGCGTAATTTCCTCAAATCGAGAAATGCATTTTTATGGGATCCATCCTCAACGTAATGAATCGTTGCCACAATGAATGTATCCTTGACACACGTTCCGCTCCAAATGTCAACAGGGACCGACGTTCAAGCCGACGTTTTCACGTCTGCTGCAACCTTCCTCTTGATCTCTTTCAACGGCCATCTAAAATAGAGCAAAGGGTCTCATCTTGAAGTTGCCAGGACGAATAGCGGATTCAGCGCCGCAGAATACTTGCAAAACATTTGGCTGAAGACTGTGCTCAGGGGCGTATTCGATACAGCAAGCAGCTTTTATGGAACCTTTATGCACCGTTTTCATTTTACGTTCCCTTGCACTGTGCTTCCTGCAAGACTATACACATGTCTTTAGCTGCTCATTCCCACTCATCGATCGTTTCTGATCGCCGAACGCTTTCATCAGTTCAATATATTCATCTTCATGTTATAATCTCAGATATTTCATAGTAATTGTCGTGTCCAGTCCTACTGCCTCGCGGCCATCAGACATCGAACACTTATAACCCCCTAACCACCTTGTCCAAATTTCCACACCGGGTGAGATATGCCACGATACTTGCCCTGTTTCTGTGCACCTTAAAAGCCCGTAATTCCCAACAATCGTCGTTACCGGCAGGATGATACTGAAAAGAAAAGACCGGACATGAATTCCATTTGCGGTGCTTTCATTTGTTTTTCATATATTTACAGTTGTAGGAGGTCTGGTTTTCTGGAAAGTCTCCATCAAATGCCGCCCTCAACAGAACATTTCATTTGCTCTCATTAAACAGGATAGAGTAAAAGACCATCTCTCTTAAATCACCCCATAAAAGGCGAAGCCACAGAAGTCGAAATGATAAGAAAGAGAAATATATCTTGAAAAATATTCTCAGGCAGAAAAAAAAAACAAGCCAGAATCGGTACAATACCGATATTCCGCCGCTTTCCGAAAATTAGGCTGTACTGTCCTTATAATCGCAAATTTTAATTTTTTGGAATACTGTACTATAAACGGTAATAGAGCAAGTACAATACAAAAAGCACAATACGTTTTGGCACAATGGCATCACTACTTGTCATAGAACAGAAAATTCAATCGAAAAGTGGAAAAAGCCGTATTCAGCCAAGACAAACGAACTGAGTCATCGTTATCTAAATATATGAGCACAAAATTGTTACACTATTTTCAATAGTCAGTTGAGAATTGATGATCCCATACCAGCCCTCTCGCAGATACCACAGGAAGTGTTCACCGACGACACTTCACAAGGTCGTCTAGCCTACACAAGAAACTTTCTGTACACGATCCTCTAAGGTAGCACGCCAAAATGAACAAAAAAGCGCGCCAGTGAGGCTAACGCTCATCGCTGCACGAATGAGATAAAACCGCACGCTCTTGCTCAAGTTAAATGGGTCGCGAAAATCCTCTTACGCACCACCAAAATTTTTCAGTGGGATGCCTGCTTGCTTGAACAGCAGGGATACGGGGTGATATCAACTTGAAATGATGGCACCTCCGCTCTTCCTCCTCTTAACATTATGTAAGAGTTACTCAATAAACGGGTCAAGCAACTGATTGCTAAGGTACATAGTTGAAAAATATCGCAGTTCAAGGGACGGCTGTGACGGAAAACAACTACTGTGTTATTGAGCACAAATTATGCGAGCCAAAATAGTCCTTTCTCCTTCCTAATAACCCTCACGCCCTCTAAATTCAGCGAATCTATCATAGAGACTTCCGTTTGAGGCATTACGATAAGTTACAAATGCGAACTTTGACAAAAATATACGTACATAAGCACCGCCTCATCTTACAATGAAATTTTCTTGCCGAGTATCTGGACCAAGTTGAGGGTCAGGCAGCAGACGTTTACCGTCGAGAACTAATAAATAGGCGATATTTTTGCTCCATACTTTGCCATGACTGTTATCAAAATGCACAATATAGGTTCCTTTCTTTGCACAAATAATTTCGCCATACTCCGCCACGAACTCTGTTGAAATTCGAAAACGTGGCCAAACCTGCAAATAAACATATATTACGTGTTCGTGTCCCACTCGAATCACGTCACACCAACTTGTTCAATCGCCGAACATTAAAAGCTTCCAATGAATGCTGTTTTGTAATCAAAACGGATGTGGCAATGGAAGATAAGTGCAGACGTGATAAACACGATTCTCCACCGTCTCATCACTCCTCGAGACAGTCTTTCATTATGATCCTCCATTCTGAGTCCTACTTGCCTTATATAATTGTTTTCACTAATCGGCTCTAGTATTTGAAACAATAAGTGAATTTCGATGCCACTGCTCGATGCCGCTCTCAAACGCACCGCAGAAGATAATGCTCTCCTTCTCTGTGCCGGGATTTCGGGAACAGTCAAAAACAAGTTAAGTGTCATATGCAGCAGTGCACAGTTCGCGTTTATTGCGAAGTAAACTACTATGCAAAAAGTGATACTCGTCACGAAATCTGCTGAGCTGTTTCAAAATATCGGATTAAAGTTCTTGAACTGCTGCTGCACTGCAACAAAAACCATAAGGTGTTGAACCTTTCATAGGACGTCCCAAGAATGAAGGTTCTGTTTGAATCTATTAACAAAAGCTTCTTGAATTGTCTTGCAAAGTCGAATTTCACAAACCAATGCTAACTGTTTAAAAAAAAAGAAGAATAAGGTATCAAATATCTCGGTAATCCTCCAAGTCTGAGGCTCCGAGCAGTACCTTCCAGCGCAACATGCCGAAAATAAAACAACCTCGAGTTATAAAAGACGAGAGAGGATATACGCCCACCAAATTCCAGGATTACTGGCTTCCGGGTTCATGACAGATAGCCAGAAAGACATGCAAATACACTCGCATGAATGCATATTTCTGAATAAAAGAAAATTCGCACGCATAAAATGCGACTGCTGCAGATGGATCCAAAGTATGGCAGGAAATCGATGCCTATGGTCATTGTCAGTGGGGATTTGCAAGCACAAAACCACTGCCGCATCAACTGAAGAAACGCACGATGGCATGATACGCGCTCTTTGCGATTCTGCCATCCTGATCGTCCAGCTGTACAAACACTCGAAATCAATTACATAACCCCCAACGACATACATTCGGGAAGGGAAATTGGTACTTGGAAACATCATTTGAAAGAATTCCTCCACAGCAAAATGGCACAAATTTTGTGTGAGCAAATTTAACAACACCACGACACCGAACAGGTTGTTACCTCAGGTTTATTAGGTCTATTAATTTCAGCGCAATAGCTTCTCTTGATGGCAATTCGAAATTACCAAACGGACGAAAACTGACATGTAGATATTCATTTATATAACACTGCTGAAAACGCTTCTGCTGCATGACAAGAATAAAATCTAATCACCTCAACACTCTCATAGGAAATCCAGAAATCGATATCCCCATAATCCAGCGTGAAGTACCACGATAAAACACTTCCAGGTAGCGCTACGTCTAAAGTAATAGTGACAGCACGGCGTGCAGAAACAGAAACATTAAGCAGCTGCTGCTTCGGCACGTGCTTCAAAGAAGATATCAGCTCATTCCTGCAAAGAGATCGTTTACGAACGTTGATCCTCTGCAGTAGTTCATAACACAGAGCAAGTCCACTGTTCATGCTAAACGACACGTATCGTGTGCAAACTTGAAGCAATATGAAAAGAGGCACCTCTAAAAGATGACACAAAGCCGTGCTGAATCAAGTTTGCCGTGCGTAATCGAAGGAATTCATTCAGAAAGAACAAAATCTTTATCACAGCAGCATTACTTGTACTGAAATTTTGTTCGGAGACAACTTAGAACAATGTTGACTTCAATTGACTTCATATATGGATTTGCTCATTTCAGATGAATACGTGTTGCACCACATGTAGAAATATATCGCAAAGGACTTATTTTAACTACACTTTGCAACCTTTGCACTTATCTCCTACCTACATTAGCTTAACGTATTCAAATACAATTCCTTCAGCTTACTAACTGAGCAAGCAGACAGTTCGAAATGCAGATGCTATCTTTACCCGGCTAGTTCGTTCTTCAACTAAATCAACAGCCGATCGGCGAATTCAATTTGCAAAGAATTATCTTACGCACTGAATTACTAATGAAATAATTACTCAAATGAATTTACATGCAACTTTGTTTCTACTGCCTCTATAAAAGGTTAATGAATTTACATGCAACTTTGTTTCTACTGCCTCTATAAAAGGTTAATGAATTTACATGCAACTTTGTTTCTACTGCCTCTATAAAAGGTTCACAGCGTACGACTGCGTTGATCAAATCCAGCTAGCTTCAACTCAGTGCATGAGTGGATTTGGAAGATGCGATAGAAATCAGAAACATCGCAAGAATGTGCATGCTTTTCGTTTGCGTTTCTTCGATGGAAGAAAAGAGTGGCCGTCTCAACGTGGTGTTCGCACCCACACATTTTTATTAACTGGTTCGTATTTTGCATAAATACAGAAAAATGCCACCTTCGCAGACAGTCAGAAGATATCTTATGAACAGTTACCAGTAAAAATGTAACAAACTGTAATGAACGAACCTGACGTTGTCGGGTATTTCGCCTCCCATACGGATCGATCCGGTAGGCACATCGGAGGGCATCGCCCCTCCCCAATGCGGTAATAAATTCTCTTCGCCTATTTCTCTTCTCAACACATCTTTCCAATCATCACCAAGGAATTCCACCAGTTCCATTGTTTTCTGCAGGCAAACGTGACGTCATATGATGCATTGAATTGAAAGACAAAAATCGTTTGATGGATCAGTTGTCACATTTGAATGCTAACGATGAATTGGTCAAGCGTATTGTGATCAACTAATGAATGATGCTTTCGAACCATGAAAAGGCTACCTAAGAAAGCACAGAGATACGTCTCAGGAGTGTTCTTTAGCCTTCAGCTTGCAGCATCTGCCTTTCTTCCAAAGTTACTAGAAGCGAGAACCTCAGACATGACGGTTATTGTTGATTTAGGAAGGATGATAGGGAAAGGCATGAGGGTTATTATCATCCCGACATGACAGCTGTCACTAATGTCGAACAACAATAACGGAAAATTCAAAGTCAAAAAAACAAAATGTCACAATTTCAGCTGCAAAATTCTGGCAATTGAGCGAGTGGGACCCAACTGCAATCTCATCTACAAAACAACGTAATTTGTTCGGTACACGACTAGAAACACTTGAAATTGTTAAGTAACACATTAATTATTGGTCGCTCTTTCAAAGGATTTGTGTAAACGTTGATTTCTATATATGCGACGCACATAATCACAATGAACGCAGTTTCCAGCTAGTGTCTAAAGATTATGGTTGAATGCCGTTTCATGCGTCATTAATGAGAAATTCCCCCTCGTGTCACCCTTTCCCCGATATACCAACACATGAAACTGTAGATGGAAAAGTTCATAGAAATAGCGCACAGCATGACCTAGCAAGGTCAATTATGGCTTGCTTAGCTTCGGTGCTCTCCATCTATGAAAAAAAAAAAAAAAAACGTTAAAGAGTATCAATTTATGCACAGCGATAATGCGAAATGCACAGATGGCGAAATAAAAGTTTGCAGGTAATGCACGATCATTAAAAATAAACTTTGCGAACATGAAGCGAATAAAATATGGAGAAGGAACACAAAATCCATGCCCATAAAGAGGACAAACCTTGGCTAGCACTCGTTTCGCCATACGATAGAGCACGTCGATTACTGCAGGCGCATTGACGACGTAGATTTTCACGAGCGTATCAGGGAACAGTGACTGAAAGCAGCCAAGAACCGATACGAGAACATTCGCCGAACGCTGCGCTTTTTGTCATCTAGGACAGATATCTAATGAGATTCATTAAAGTAGAATCTATTGTATTTTCACTAATGTCCTTTCCCTCTCATCCCTTTGATATCCCACTGTTATTCAAATGAATTCCCATATTCCACTTCACTCCAAACGCTGAAAAAGGCAAACCTGAAGGAGCGAAAGGCAATTCATATAGACACGCACAGCAGGCATCCAAAGGATATCGATGCTAAAGTCGGCAATATCTGATATGATGACGACGCCCACTTTACGATTGCGCTTCTTCTCTTCATTTCTGAAGACAGCATTGCGCATCACATCTCGTCAAGGACAAAACAATCATGCAGTAATCAGTGAAACAATTTCCTACGAAAGCGAGCGTAAAACTGCTTTCGAGAAGTGGGAATATCCTGACTTCATGACTATAAGCCTGATGCCACTATTCTCTGTGATCATGGACAAGGAGTTCCACATCCAAAATAGCGCTTTAGATTTTAAGTACATCTATGCAACCTTACTTTCATATGGCTTCGTTTCCTATATTTTATTGATAAGCGAAACAGTAAAAAGTTCTATTCCCGTAGTGCAGCATAAGATATAGCATTGCAAGCGGGAAACCTCGACCCTCTGAAAGCGATTCTAAGAATCAGTAAACATAAGCATCTTATAGAACGAAAGTAAATTCAAGAATAGGCTGTATTTGAAAGGGTTTTACTTTCATAACAATACAGCAGGAAGTTAGTGTTAGGAGACAGACGTGTTCAAGTGAATGCTAGATTACACTTGGGAATCAACCGAATGATGACAGATGCACTCAATCACTTGAACTTACTTTCGAAAACAAAGTATCAGCAATAACGCTTTAAATGTTACAGCACTGGTAAGCAGAATTCTATCAAGAAGGAAAGAATGCTTACCTACCTCAGCAATGCCATGCTCGTCTCACACTCAAGAATAAGGGCACGATAGAGTTCCGATACTTTTGCTGCTGGCATCAAACTGCGAGGTCGCACGCGGCCCATCGGTTGCACGCACACCACGTTACCATTACGATCCGTACTCATAATGCCTCCTGCAATTATTAAAGTAAACTCTCGAGATGGGGGGGGGGGGGG